>BJBW01010637.1:2340-50904 GCA_004320125.1 Scolopax mira
TTTTTTTTTTTTAGTTAAGAGAAGTTAATTTTATTTGACATACCGTAGAAGGAAGGCAAATTTTATATCAATTCAGGTTGTAGTAGTTTTTAGAGTAGTTCTTGAGTTTTTGAAGTTTAGCTATGTTAAATGTATTTTATTTCATATTTGAAACAAGATAAATTTTAGTATTAAATTCTTTATGTGAAATGAATTCAGATACTGTTAGATTTATATGCATATGTAGTAAATACTGTAATGTCATAAAATTTACTTTTTAACAAAAAGTTAAATTTGTTATTTCCTGTTGTTATTTTAGATCTCATTTTCAACAGTTTAAACAAATCGATCAGTAGTTTTTTAGACATTTTGTTTATGTTTAGGTGTCGCTGAGTACACATGTGAAGATAATGTGAATCCTTGTGGAGATGATGCATACTGTAATCAAACAGAAACATCCTTACTGTGTCAGTGTAAACCTGGATTTCAGAGAAACAAGAGGAACAGACAATGTGAAGGTACAGACAGATCTTTCCAATGCCCCTTGCTATAAAGTATTAAAAGTCAACTGCATTGTCAACTTTCTATGCTGGGGAAGGAGATACATATCACATGGGGTTTTTTTCCACATAATAAAAACTGGTTCATAGCTATGGGAGTAAGAAATCAAGAAAAACAACTGAAAGGATTTACAGGATTTAGATTTGTGCATTTTACATGGACAGGTTATGAAATATTAGCTGTGGTTGTGAATGTCAAAAGATTCATGTCAGACCATAAATTATTTTATAATTTAAAGAGTAAGTGGGTTATTTAAGATCTAGTAGATTGTTTAACTGGAGCAATTAGATTAGGTGTTTAAATCAGTATATGAAAATATTTTGAGATGCTTAAAATAATGAAGATGCATTAAAAAAAAAAAAAAGGTTGAAATTAAAATAAACAGATTGAAAGTAAAACTCCTTAGAAAAGGTAGCTTTCATATATTTGATGCCACACTGGTCAGAAACGAAGATATGGTTGTCATGAAGAGTTGATTGAAATGAAAGAGTTGATTGGGAAAGTAAAGTAAATCTACCTTCCCAAAGAGTGGATTGTGAATTTATTTACTTACTGGTGAGCAGTAACTTACAGAAAAAGTGGAGATCACTTCAATGAGACTTTCAAAGCAAATATATAAACTTCATTGTTTGCCTCGCAAGGAGAAGGTGTGAGCAGGAGCTTTTCCACTAGGGGATAATCATGTAGCTTTGACTATAGGTATGTTGGAGATAACAGACATTTTCATTCTCCAAGTTACAATTTATTTCAAGCTGTAATGATAATAGGTTGATAGAGGAAGGATGAAGAAATAAGGTAAAAAAATCTTTCTGAGATGTTGATTGCAGTGGAAATAACATTAGTGATAATTGCAGAAGGCTTCCTTTGGCTGTTGCAAGATATACCAATGCTTATGAGTTATTAATCTTCTTTGTTCCATGATTTTCTCAACATGTTAAATGATACTGTATTATACTATAGCTGCATAAATAACAATTCTTCCCCTCACAGATATCAATGAATGTATGGTATTTGGTGCCTGCTCCCAACACTGCAATAATATGAAGGGGTCATACAAATGTGCGTGCGAGAAAAACTATAAGGAGAGGAATAACAGTTGCATAGCAAAAGGTAAGGCTATAGAAATCAAAACAGAGAGACAGAACTAAATCATTTGTTATGTATGTGGTTGGTAGCACTACTGTGTTTCATTAATAATTTATTTTTAGATAAATATTTCTTGAATAACACACAGAAAAAATTCTCAAAACCACTCAGATTTACCTTTCATTTTGTTAAGCAGTAAATTCTTATCACTTCCATGGAAATGAACATCCTTAATAGGAAAGTCTATTTCCAACTCTAGCTTTCTTTGTTTACAGAAAGATATGCACAAATCAGAAAAATAGACATTATATATTAGCAGGATTGTAAGCATTCTGGTGATGCTTTAGCAGTGGGAGAGGAGAATCATCTCTTTCATAGAAACATGTTTTAGATCTTTAGGAATAAATTAAGTAATATTTGGAGTTAAGCTTAATGTTTTGCTTTGTCTAGTTGAGAAATCTTACAGAAGTCATTTAAGTGGAGATTTTTCATGTATAGTGGCCTAAGGATGTACTCCTCATATAAATAGCTGCCTAGATTATGGTCCAGTGAAGATGGACCGTGCACACATAGATGTTATTTCTGTCTTTCCTAAGGCAGAGGTACTGCAACAAAAAAGAGGTAATAGCTACATCTGGGGACTATGTAACTTTTAAAACATTTTAGAAGTGAAGCAATAATCCAGCTGCTTGAATAAAGTTAACATAATATTTATGGTTCTGCACCTGAATAACTGAAAGTATGATCATAGTATGATCCCACCTGCAATTTAGTGAGATATTCGTGTGAATTTCACTAATGCCTGCACTTGGAGTCTTCAGAGCAGAATGAGTGTTGACATTACATTGTGTGAGTCCTTATACACCTCTGTCCATACCTGGTGCCTGATGGTGAGCAGTACCTGTGGCCAGTGCACACATGCTGTGGACATATGTTCTTCTTTCATGGTATAGCACACCAATCAGTTAAAGAGGTACACCTGTGCTGGTTAGTTAGATGGTCATAGTCAGGTTTCTTACATGCTTTTTCACGTTTTCTTGAAGCAAACTTACTGTGGTAAGATCACATTAATGAGTCATTAGTAATTTCCTGTGGACTCTATCAGGATTTAGCATCATTGCTGAAGAAGCAGTCAGATTATGACATGGGAACAAACAGTTACGAATTGAGGATAGTGGCTTGTTATTATAGAAACACAGACATAATTCTGAGGTTTTATATTCTAAAAATCTGAGAATCACTGTCCTACATCTGAATTTTTCACAAGCCTCATTTCCATTGTAATGTAGTTAATGTTTCCCTCTTTCCCTCATTGATCTGGCTTTCATGGAACTCCCCTTTCTTCTTTCTTCTTGTATTTAGCAGGAATGAGGGGGAAAAATGTGTTTTGATACTTCATACTCATAAGAAGGAAATGTGTTGGACAGACATTATTATAAGCTGATACTTTGCATATGCATGCTATTGTATCCAGTGAATATGAGATTTTCTCAAAACTTAATGAATAGATAGCAGACAATATTTTCTTACAAATAATGTACTTTACATCTGCATCAAGATGGTAACTAGGTATCCATAAATACCACCCCATTTACAGGTATCCATAGAAGAACACAGCTATGACACAACTGCACATGTCCTGTATCAGCTTTGGTTCAGTTTGCTGGTGGTGCAGTAAATTTCAAAAGTTTGCTGGCTTTACTAAAGATAGGAACACTTCATTCATAGTTTCCAGCTAAACAGTTTAAAATAATACTTAGTGGTAACTTTGTGTTCCTTTAATGTATACATTTTGGTTCCTCTAGATGCAACAAACCTATAAAAACATGTAATTAAAATATAAATATAAAAATTGCTTTTAATAAATATATAAATGTAATGATGTAAATATCCATTATGAAATTATATTTATATTTATAAAAATATAATTATATATAAACAATGGGCTTAATGCATAATAGCCCCTATTTTTGTATACTGCTTAAAGTGTTCAAATTCTTCTATTAAGTACTCCTTAAAATACAGTCTTAGTTGTCACAGTGTTGAAGTAATATATATTGGTATCAGAGTATGAAGAATTGCATTTAGTGCCCAGAGTGTGAGTGTTTTTGCAGTCTTCATCAATCAGAAAATAATTTTAACATAAGAAATTATATTAGATGAACACCAAAAAGCTACTTGAATGAAAAGCACTGATTTTGCATTAGTTGACATTTACCTTATTTTTGTTTCATTATAATAATCCCTAGGCTCTGAAGATCAAGTTCTCTATGTTGCTAATGACACTGACATCCTGGGTTTTGCATATCCATTCAACTACAGTGATGTTCATCAGCAAATATCACATATTGAACATAATTCAAGGATAACTGGAATGGATGCATATTTTCAAGGGGACATGATTGTTTGGAGTACTCAATTTAATCCAGGAGGAATTTTCTACAGAAAATTTCATGACAGAGAGAGGAGGCAAAGTAACAGTGGCTTGATAGTAAGTGATGAAAATCAAAGATTACGTGGTACAAATTTCTTTCAATTTAATTTTCTCTTCTGACTGTCTGTAATAACATGTAAATTAAATGTCTGTCTGAGAATTATTTTATTCAAATGGTACATATGGGTACCATATTCAAATGGTACATATGTGCATTTCCATTCAAGACTTTCACAGACTTGGCCAAGATTCTAAGAGAACACAACTATAGTATATAAAAAAATTTCTACAAGGAAATAACGTGTGTGAGAGAGTTAGAAAGATTGTATACCATCAAGATTTTTTTTATTTCAAGACAGAAAGGAGTTGATGTAATAAATTTACATAAGCTACAGAAGGTTTAAAGAAAGATGTGAATTTCAAATCCTTGGAAAACAGAAAACATTGATGGGCTAGAGAAGCTTGATTTATATAGTCACCATATAAAGAAGATTGGCAAAGCTATGACAAACATTTCAAATTAGAGCAAATAAGTATGTGTTCCTTTATATGTTGAACTGTATAGGATATTCTTTTGAATAAGCATAAATGTAGTTTTGTACAGATTACACATTACAACAGAAATGTGGTTTTTTTGTAACCAAGGGCAATTTCAAGTGCTCTTGACTTGGAAATTAAATAAATGCAGATTGATACAGATTTTGCCTTATATATTTCTACAAAATTTTCAAGGAAGTGTTAGTGCTGAACTGAAGATAACAATGTTTCATTAGTAGAAAATAACGAATCTGTAAAGTCTTGTGAAATTAAGTGTTGGGGATTTTAGTTGTTATTTGTTGAATTTGTTTCTTTTTGGTTAATATGCAGATGCCTTCTGTGAGGCGAAGTGTAGTCTGCTGGCACACAGCCTCTAATGGATATACCCTGTCTTACAGGTCCATAAAATTGAACATGAGCTTCCTTGAGAATTCTTCATAGTCCAGGGGTTGAAATTTTCATAGCTGATTTGACATTGTCTCCCTGTTTAAACTAATAAAGATAGAATGTTCTTACAGGTGCTATTATTTTTCTGAAGTACTAAAATATTTTTTGCTTTTCTCATCTATGTTTTACCATTTATGCAAGAATACTTTCCAGTCACTTCAGAGTATTTTCACAGCATTATCTCATTAATACTCAAATATTATTGCCTTATACATAACTGATCAGTAGGTTAATTAGTTTTATAGTGTCGCTTTAATATTGTCATTTAAATCTGGTTTTGAAAAGCTTGAGAATTCCTTACATTTGACCGAAGTTTTTAAATGGATAAGCTTTCAATGGTTACATTCTAACTTTTATTTCTAGACTTTGATATGTAAATCAGGACAGTAAGCTTCAACTAAGTCACCTGCATTTTCAGGTAATTACATTAATGCAAAAATCCATCTCAACTGAAATTGCTCCATGGAATTAGCATATCAAGAGCCTGCCTCGGAGAATAACTTTAAATATCTCTTGTATTTTTCTGTGAAAAGAGGTTTAAGCTTGGTACAAATTGAAGCATTAAAGGAAACAGTAAATATCAACTCTTCAGAGTTTATTGACAGATGCAGGAGAGGATTGTGTTCCAATCAGGTTAAGATGGTGCAAGTGAATTGGTGCTAACTGGCGTAATCTGTTGGAGAGAGATGTATAATTTACCTGAGGTGAATATTCAACAGAGAGTGACTTGCCACTTAAACTCAAGTGCTGTTTTTCACGGAAGAAGACGCAAAGCTGAACAATAAAACAATTGTATTATATTATAATAGGAAGAAAAATATAGGGTTTGTGTTCCAGTCAGTATATTAGCAGGCTGCTCCGGCCCCACTGTTCTGAGAGCTTAAAAAGGACCCTTAACCACTCTTGTGATAGATCCGTGTATAGACTCACAGCCTTTGCCCCAGGGCCCAGGCAAATTCAGTGCATCACTGTGAATAGAAACAATTTCTGGTCTGTTTTCTCTAATTGGCATTACTTTATGGTTTTATCTTAAAGCTGTGTCTCTGTGTGGATGGAATTTATGTACTTAGAATACTCTGTCTTTCTGGAATCAGCTGGTTGGAATTTTTAAATGATTCTACTTCTGTAATGCAAGGGATAGTTTGGTGAACCATTGCACCTACTGGGCTGCTCCTCTGTCAAGGAATATTTTCTGTTTCAACAAGCAGAAGTCTAAAAGTTTCCTAGTATTGCTGTTTCACTTTTTTTTTTTTTTTTTCTGTTCTAAGAATATGTCATTAGGTAATGTATTTTTTTAATGAAGGTATGTTAGGCAACAATAAAGCATTGGATTACTTTCTTCTACAGCAATGCCATAGCAAAGCCATCTGTAAAGAAAATGGAGAAAATATTTCTTCACATGTGCTTATGATATAAATTAGATTTGTAATTTAGTTTTCCTGTGTTAAAATGTAAGCATTGCAAGGTTATGGGTTCCTGCTGCACGTGTAATGCCTTGTCTCCAGTTAAAGCTCAACCTCAGGGTTCAAAATTTTTCTTTGTTTGTTTTGCAACAGGCAGTAGTTCTGATCAAAAGTCATCAAGCTGACATCATCTATAGCAGTGCAGAGAATACCATACTATAAAAGGCGATTAGACTTCAAACACCAATTTTTCTAATCAGTTGCAGTACGTTGTATTTAGCACCAAAGTGGGCTGAAATAAAATCACATTAATATTTTCTACAGTTGTTCCTGTATTTTCATCCTTATCCTACATGCAATATCATTCTTTAAAATTAACATAATCCAAATAAGCTATTATGTAAAAGCTCATTTACAGTAATTTTCCTAGACAGTACGAGAAGATGTATAAGACATCAGAAATATGATGTAGCTTGGCTGAAACTTAATGAACACAACTGAGAATTACACAGCCATAGCATCGGCTAGTGGGTTTTATTCTCTCTTTTTTTAAATCTCTTGCATCAGGTGGCTGCTTTCCATTTCTTCTGATTATCTTCTTGTTCATTTGATCTTTAATACATATCCCAGCATTTCCCCTCTCCCGTAGAGTTGAAAAGAATGAGAAAGGGTCAGTGTTAGTAAGCAACCCAAACCTGTTCCAGAATCTTTTTAGGAGGTCCCCTTTGTCTCATCTGCTTCTAATACCATCTTTTTGGGAACCGTCTCTCACTGTGGATGGTAACTCTCATCATGGGCATACCAGGTTCCAAAAAATACAGTCTTAGTGTACAGAATCCAAAGAAAGGTGAAGGACTGTGATGTCCATGACAGCACGTCTCCTTTTAAAAGAGTATTTGGTTCCAGCCTTGTATTCTGATGCCATTAACCCTTGCACTCTCCAAAGTAGTAACTAGAGATCTCCAGGTACGAGCCACACTTCTTGACACAGATGCCTGCATATTACCCAGAATTAAAACGAATTTGGATTAAAAATACAGTGATACTGATCTGCAATTACCTACATTTTTGGGTGTCTTGTCCTTTACGTGGATGTGGCTTGGATACCATAACAAAGGAAAAAAAGAGGTTATTGCATATAAATGCTAAATTTCTTGGGGAAAAAACCACGTTTTTTTGGTGGAATTTCTGGAGGTATATGATTCCAGTATCATAATTTCATAACAAAGAATTATGATACCTTTTTTTTGTTTCAGTTGAAAAAAATGACTGTGACCCTATTTATAAAGAAATACTATTTTGTGAATGCAGTGATTGATTTTTATGCTTTACTACTCATATAGAAATAGAGGGTAATTTGTCTACTCAAATAGAAATACAGGGTTTCATGTATCTTTAGAACATGCATTCTATGACATTTTTGCAGAATTAAAGGTTTTTGAACAATGAACTATCTAAATTCACACTTGTAGTCCTATTATTTCACCTAGAGAATGCAATGACCTTTATTTTATGATGAAAATAGTCTACAAATGTCTTATGTTATTAGACATCTTTGCCACCTGAAGGAAAACAAGTTATTTTAGGATTTCTTTTATTTTAGGATTTTCGGTTACATAGCTTAGTAGCACTCCATTACTGCATTTGTCAAGGAATAGATAGTTTTTGTTCCTAATTTAGCTTGATGCTATTATAGGTAGACAAATTGCATATGTATTTAGCTCATGTGGGTCTTGAATTTTTAATGATATGCTTGATGTTTTTATTCATATTATAAGTAGTTGGGTAGTCCTATTTTACATATTTTACTCCTCTCTGCGGGAATTCCAGTAAACTTTTGAGAAACTTGTTCATATTTGTAATATGAATTTCAATCCTTAGGACCATCTTTTAGAATCTAGGCCTTAATGATAATTGTGAAATTATTACAGAGATATTAGAGTTTATAAATCTAAAGTTATAATCAGTCAAGCCACTCTTTCATGTGAAGTTGAATATTGTACTAACTCTAGTTTTGATTGGTGGTAGAACACAGGAATTGTTACCAGCAAGGGAAGAGAAATATTTAAAAATTTCTTTACATTTTCAGGCTAGTATTGGTCAGAAGACAGAGGTAATTTTATGCAGTCTTCTAAATGCAGTGCTTTTACTGATCCTTGGCAGACTGCTGAGCAGCTATACCTTGGGATGGTCTCAAGCACTATTTTCACTGAGGGCTTTGGGATGGGACATTACATGGTAGATGGCACATCTGCATGGAGTATAATATCTGTATAATCTTAATGCTTCCTTTTCGTTTCCTTTGAATTAAAGTATGTAACATTTATTTGTTTCAGTATCAACTAGTTCATGACTAAGTGCCTTTTTTTAACATAGGCAGCCTTAGACTTGAGAAACCGTTTTTGTGCACTGAATAGACCTGTTAGCAGATCACACAGAGCTTGTCATTTACAGCTGGAATTTATGTCTTTCTATTGCAGTTTTTTTTTAATATTTCACCATGTTAAAGGTAAAAGTCACTTGACTGTAAAAAGTTACCTAAATCTGTGACTGTGCAGCAGATATGAATGATCATTTCCATAAATCTGATTTGAACATCTGTTCCTTTTAGTGTCCAGAATTCAAAAGACCTAGGGGCATTGCTGTTGACTGGGTTGCTGGAAATATTTACTGGACTGATCACTCCAGAATGCATTGGTTCAGCTACTACACGACTCATTGGACTAGTCTGAGGTACTCCATCAACGTAGGTCAACTGAACGGACCGAACTGTACCAGGCTCCTTACGAGCATGGCAGGAGAACCATATGCAATTGCTGTAAATCCTAAAAAAGGGTATGTATGTTTCAACATTACTCTGTTTTGGTAATTTCAAACAAAAATGCAAAGTAGAGTAAGAGAAATAAAATTATGTCTACAAATGTCTAAACTTTTCCAAGTCATTTACTGAACATTCCTGCTCAATTTAGCTGTGTATAAATCAGGATCAATTTCCCATCTCTTGTGTAGGTTGAAAGTTCACAGTCATTTGATATCAGTGAAGTGTTTTGAGGTTCTATGTAGGCATCCAGCTTATTTTTTATGTTTATTATTTTAGGATGATGTATTGGACAGTTATTGGGGATCGCTCTCACATAGAAGAATCATCTATGGATGGTACTCTGAGAAGAATATTGGTTCAAAAGAATTTACAAAGACCTACAGGTATACAGCTTATCCATTTTTTTCCTAATTACATGGCACTTGCTAATTCACTGTAGATTTGTTGGCTGAATTCCAGTTTCTCAGTATGTAAAAATATTCTATACTTTTTAAAGTATGTATTTTGGTTATTCATATGCAGTTACTATCAAAATTCTTAGTTCTGTTTTCAAATGATACACCTTAATATGACTTAAACTTTTGTAACAGAGCTTAACATGATGATTTTACAAAGCAGTAGTAGAGGACTATATACAATCAGTCAAAATATGATTTCTTCAATAGCACTAAACAAAGAAAATCAATTAAGGGAACAGCAGTTAGAATGTTTTTTTAAGAATGTGTATGAAATCTCACAGCCTATTCTAGTATCTTTCCTGAATACACTGCAAAATAATATAAAGCAAGGTTTAAGTATTCAAAGAAGCAACAACTTAATTATCTCAGTATTTTAGAAAACTATTTGAAGCTCGGCAGTACATATTAAGTTATTCTGAATTACCATTAAGACTCCATTGTCAGGATAAAAGTAATTTTTATGACAAAGGAAATGATAAATGCAGAATGGAATGCCTCTCTCTTAAATAGCAGCATCCTGTCTTGAAACCATAAATGATTTTGTTCATGAGCCATTTTCTCATGCAATATTTGATGTTTCTCCAGACTTACAATGATAATTTGTTATTATTGCATTGCAAATTAGAGGTTGTCCAACTTAGGTACATGTATCTGTTGAAACATAGGATTCTTTCACGAGGATGCTCTCTGAATATCTAAGCATCTCGGAAGCTGCCACTATCATGGCAACAAGTAATAATATTTTATTAGACTGTTAAGTCCCAAGTTAAGGTGGGCTTTGGTATTGTGTATGTAAATTGTACTTATTGCTTAAGGGAAACACTCTTTTTCATTATTACATTGAAATATAGCAATGCTTTTTAAGTAAGAAAAAAGCACAATAGTAATAATAATAATAAATACATAGTCAGTAGGACACTTCGGATTATTCAGGCTGAAAGACAACAGAATTTTATGTTTATTGGAGTTGCTTTATATTCTTTCCAGAACTTCTTATATACAACATTTTCAACGGATCAGATATACAAATCATTAGATTTAGTTCTAATTGCTGGAACTGCTCGGTTTTGCCTCTTATTATCGGGCTGGTTGATTGCAAAGGTTATGTCCTGTGGAGTCAGTCACCACTTCCTTGGTCATTAAAGGGCATTTAAACTCTTTGGGGTTTTTTGGCCATCAGTATTGGATTAGTGAAATTATTGAGATTTGTAGGTAGTGACAGTGTCAAACTTATCAGAAAATGCAAGTGTTTACTTCTTCCCTCCCCAGAAGCAGAACTGCAAGACCTGCTCTTCATAAAATTTTTCTGGATAAATTATATAGAGAAAAGTTTCATATAAATATTTATCCAGACCTCTGTTGTCTTGTAGGGATGAATAAAATTAAAATTAAGAAAATTAGCAGAATTACCAAAAATGAGACGACTTTGCAAAGAGGGGATTTCAAAAATGTCCTACATTTTCCTGTCCCTATTGCCTGAAAACTCTTTTGTGCCGTGCTGCTTTGATTTTTCTTCCATTACTTCCTAGTAGAAAGTAGATGTTTATGGAGTTTTTAATTTTTTTTATCAGATATTTCACACAGATTCATTTCTTTGTAGAGAAAATGCAAAGAGAGGGTCCAACCCTTTGCTATTTTGTCCCAAAAATAAACTTGACTGCTATTGCTTAGATGAGGTTAAAGATTTTAGTAGGCATCTGTGTTTCACTGGCTCTTAACTTGATTACTAAATAGGCTTTTCTTATATTAAGAGAGCATTTTAAGCATTTGGGATTCACAGGATTTACATAGAAATTACTATCACAGAAGTGCTATATGTAAAATCTAAAAATAAGTACTTTTTAACATTGTGTTTTCTCTGATACTGTGAAAGATGCATTGAGAAAGTTAGTTATTTATTATTTGATATTTAAATATACTTACTAAAATACAAAGAATAATTTCAAGCTGGAAATTGGGCACTACTTCTAAAATATTCCCCCCTTACAGGTACTGTGTATCACACAGAGTTGGCACATTGTGATTACCTTTTACCAGAAATTATTCTCTTTAGCTGTATGCCAGTGTTTCTTTTAAAGAGGTGGTTTTTTGTTTTGTGTTTTGTTTTTTAATGCAGTTGCAAATGTAAACATATGTCACTGGTCGATGCATCATGCTTCCTCTACTTCCTCTCATCTATCTGTAGCTGATTAATTTATGACCTTCAGAGGAGAATTTTTGCTGTTATCCATAATTTCTTTTGATGTATTTTTTCTGACTTACCTACTTACATAAATAGGAAGAAAAATACTTTTTCACATTCTTATTAAAGATACACCACAACTTCAAAAAATAGAAGCAAGTTATTTTATGGTTCAAATATTTTTTCAGGCTGAAGCTTTCAGGCTGAAGCTTTTGATGTGACCTAAAATGGCACATTAATCATTTAATCATCTTCTATGAAACACGGACTGCTAGATTTAACTAGTTACTGCCTAGAGGTTGGGTAGTCACAACATTATCTATCTTTTATTCTCATTCATGGTCTCAGTCATTCACTCTTGTGCTTTCTTTTTTATGCAAATATATACATCTGTCAATATTGCTGCTGAAGGTTTGTAACACTAATTTAATTGACATAACCTGATTTTTAAGTCTGTAATAATTTTTTAGTTTTTTACATTATCAACATATTCTGTGTTCACAGGAATATGAACCATGTAAAAATGTCCAGTTAAATAAAAATATTAATTTTTTTCACGTTTTATATACCTATTTGAACTTTATTTTCTTTGTAGGTCTCGTAGTTGATCAGTTCAGTCAGCGTTTGTTCTGGGCTGATTTTGAATTATCTGTTATTGGCAGCGTTCTTTTTGATGGTTCCGATTCAGTTGTGTCTGTGAGCACTAAGCAAGGTATGGAGAGCTTTTCTATAACATGATTTCTACTTTACTTTATTTGGCCAAAGTTTCACTATTCAGAGAAACTATGTAAGCAAAAAGCAGTGATTATGAAGTAACATTCATTGCTTTATTTAGATAGCTAGACAAATAGATATTTAAGATAATTTTGGCTATTAGATAATCTGATAAAGTTACTCTAGGGGAACAAAGATTCAGTGTTATGTGCAAATATACAAGATCGCTATCTAGTAATTAGCCTAGGTATTATGAGTTATCTTTGCAATTAATATTTATGCTTGGCCTCGTTTGGACTGACATAGCAACAAGAGGACTTTGACTAGTAAGAAATTAGAGCTGTCTGCATAGCACAGGGATTGAATAGTTTATAGAACAGTTGACCTGAATCAGTTCTGGAAAAAGTAATGGATTTGGCTTTGGCTTTCAGGTCAATCAGTAATGACAGAATTCTGCTAACAGAATGTGAATGAAGAAAGTTGCTTTTACAAGGAAAGAGATTCTGGTTAAAGAAACTTTGTTTTTATAGAATAGCATGTTGGCTTTTTATAATATTTTATAAAATATATAACAATTAATGAAATTTAAGTAAAGAGAGGAAACATATAAAAAAATAATTTGAAAGCAGGCTTTTGGGGGTGATTACTTAGCAGTTGGTAGTAGTGTTTCATCAGGATGATATTACATCTAATGCTACTGACTGTTTTAACCAATGATCTGGAATTCACCGGGGAGGTCTGGAAGGGAAAAATCTTGGTATAAAACAAGCTGTCTGAATAATAATAGCTTTAGGTGGTAATTGCAATACTACAATTTAAATTATTGTTAAATCAAAGTTGTTTATTATTTGAATATGAATATATATATGTATTAATTATTCAATTTTATTTAAGGTTTACTTCATCCACATAGAATTGACGTTTTTGAGGATTACATATATGGAGCAGGTCCTAAAAATGGTGCATTCAGAGTACACAAATTTGGCAGGAGCCCTGTAGAATATCTAAGTGTGGATGTTGACAAAGCAAAAAGTGCCTTGATTTTTCACCGCTATAAACAAATGGACTGTGAGTAAGCATAATTACTTTAAACTCAACACTGAGCAAGTTCATCCTGGGGGGGAGGGGGGTGTGGGGATGGGAAATGTAACCAAATCGTACAAATAGGAAACAGAGTCTAATTGTACAAACTGAAAATAGACTTGGTCCTATTTCTTTATATAAGTTTAATTTAGATTTTTTGATGCATTTTCTCTCCTTTGGAAGGACATTGGACAAGTGCTTACCTTGTGTACCCAGAAGAGAGATGAATACAAATGTCTCATCCACAACAGATGAGGTGTTTTATTGAATAATATCAATACATTTTTTGTTACTGAAATGGATTCTGCCCTGGTGTGAGTCTTGCACTGCCATTTCAGTGACTGTTGATGTCCTGGAAACTGGAAGTGTATGAGAATTTTTGTATCTATCTCAATATTTTTCTAGTTCTAGAACACAGTGTAATTCTAATAAATAAATAAATATTTTTAATATTTTGTATTTTTAAACAGTGCCTAATCCATGTTTGGAGCTGACATGTGAATTCATTTGTTTGCTCAACCCTTCTGGTGCCACATGTGCTTGTCCAGAAGGAAAATCATTGGTGAATGGAACATGCATTGATCAGACCCTCTTAGGTAGGTACTGAAAATTGCATGAGAACCAGAAAAGAAACAGCTGGTCAGTTTTTGTCATTGCAAAAGGCTAGGCTGTGTGAGAGTCAAGAGTTTTGTGATGATGTCCAATATCCAGAATGCTTACCTGAAGTGGAAATGAAATATGAAGAAGCAAAATTCCTGAATAAAAAAGGAATTTTATGTTTCCCGTTTATATTACCATTTATATTAATCAAAATGATAAATGAGCTTTCAGCTCAACTGATACAAGATGATATTTAAAAGCAAATGTGCATATATTGACCAAAATAAGTTTGAAAAGCTCTGAAGCGTTTTTGATTCCAAATTAAACATTAGCCATTCCAAAGGAAAAAAAATAAAAAAAATCCTAAAAACCATCAAGAAACACCTCTGCTTAGATTGCAGCAAAAAGAAAAAAAAAAAGGCAAAAAGCAAAACAAAAAACAACTGAAATGTTTTTATCTAAAACTATATCTTTCAGGAAGATCTCTAATAACTAGTATCAAGACAAAGGAAACCTGACCTCATGGCAAATTGCTACTAAGTTCTTGCTATGTTTTATGAGTGGAGTAAAAATCTTCTTTTCCATAGAAGACTGTTAAGTACTCTAAAAATATTCCCACTCTAATTGAGGACAAACCTAAGGTGATCAAACTGCTGGAATGAATTCCTGTCCAGTTTGAATTTTAAAAGGTTCTAGAAATAATAGGGTTTCTTATGTGTATGAGAAGTCAGAACACATTAGGATCTTTATCTAATATTTGATTCCAGGCTCCGAATTTTAAGTGATACGCATTTTGGTGAGATCGTCAGTACTTAAAATGCTCAATTTAGCAATTAAAATAATTTTCCTCAAATGTCGTTACTGTAGAGAAAATCTCACCTATTTATTCTGCCCAATCTTTAAATATTGGATTAACACAACTGTATTTTAGTGGTGTATGATACACTATTAATAATGCTATCCTGTCTAGCAGCATTTCTCTTTCTTTATCCAGAAATTTATGAATAATTTAGAGTAAAATTATATTAGAAAACATGTTCTAGATAACAAACCCATTCATTATCTTTGCTTCTGTAGGAGTACAGTGCGTTTACAGTATTAAATTTTATACGTGCTACACGATGCTCTGGCAAAAATACAGTAAATGAAAGCTTTATTACTGTATGCCCTTGGCTGAATACCTGTCAGTGTGTATTTATATAGCAGTTATACCACTATAAAGTAGTTTATATCTGTTTTAAAGCAATTTTCACTGTTAGGGAAGAAGTGATGTCACTGAAGTAGATGTAATAGAAAATATTCGTGTACCTCACAAAGTTTCTAACTCTTGAGACAAATCAGTCTAAACATCCTTTGTCTTGACAGAGCATCCACCCATCTTCCCCCTCCAAATCTCAACTCTTTTTTCATATGAGATGGATACTTCTCAAGACTTTCTGCTGATGCAGTACCCCCTCATAATTATCTAAAATGATCCAAAGTTATTTTTTAGGTGTTGGAGAAAGGCCACATTAAAAAATACTCGTTTTCACTGATGATTGGTACTAATTTGAACCCGTAATTTCAGTAATGTTAGTGTTTTACAAGTGGTGAATAAGATTATGTCATGGTAGAGTTTTCAGGAAGGCATGTTTTTATTAGAGAAAGATCTGAAGTGACTTTTAAACTATTTCACTGCTGGTTGTAAATTTTTATGGATAGACGGAAAATGCCTAGAGAAGCATTTTTAACATATTGATAATTTTCAGCATCTTCCTGCAACTGCAGTACCTATCATTTAAGTGGCTGCTGAATAGGTGTTTCTTAGTTTTCTTATTACAATTCTATTTCAAGCAATGTCTAGCATAGACTATTTTGTACATTTTTTTCTTGTATGTTAGTTTTGTAATAGTAGTTTGTAGGTTTTTTAACCTTACAGATTATAAATTATGAATCGAATCAAACCTCAGTATTATAGCACACTGAAAAGTGGATGGCTTTGCAATATTTTGACTTTATAAAAAAAGTATGAAGTGGGTGTTAAATGTTTTTCTCATGCTGATACACCAGCTTCCAAGGATCAGCAGATACTCCTGAAAAGATCAGATTTGTCCTTGAGACTGACTTCTTGAATTGATACATGTTTATAATTAATGGCTGGCTGATTAATAGTTTGCGAATAGCCTGCTAACAGAAGATTATGACTAAATGTCTTTTCTTATTGCAAGTCAAGTTCTAAACCAGGTTCTTTTACTTTGGGAAGTTATACAGTATGCAATAAAAAACAGAACAAAACAAAACCCCCAAAACCCAGGAGCTGCAACCTTGCTTTCCTCTTGTGATAAGGAGCTAGAAAACGCATATGAAATATTCCAAACTATATACATTCACCTTGTTTAAACTTAGCATTATAGTGTCTTCATTGTCTCAGAGCATTTTTGGCATAGTTATGGATGTCAGTAACCCATCCCTGCCTTACATAATGTCCAAATTGGTATATTGTAGAAGATTGACCCATTATAAATCCAAAGGGAGGTTATATAGTAATATTTTGTTTTGGTGGTGGTTTGTAATAAAATCCTGATTCAAAGTCAGTTGACATATTCCTTTGGATTTTGGTGGTCTTCCGGTTTGTCTCTAAAAGATTGAAGTACAGAAGATTTTCATTTGAGGCATGGGTATCTGTGGAACACTTTTTAAATGATATATTCATTAGGTTTAGTTATGGGTTTAATCACAATGTAACAGTTACATAGTAAATAGGTTACAGTGATTACATAGATTATATTTAATGTGTTCAAAAAATATGCTACCACTAATTCTCCTATCTGAAAACTCAACTTTTTAAGTCTCTTAATCATTCACATAGCAAAAGAAAGTGCTTCTTTTGTATTTGCACAGTAGCTCTTTCAAATCATCTAAGAAGCCTCTTAATTTCACAAATTGGTGGTAATTGTGGATATAAAGAACTAGTGTCACTAAACTGTACTTTTTGAATAACATTTAATTCAAGCTACAGTAGTAAACGGGAGTATATTGAACATTCACAGTACTTTTAAGTGTCTTTAAGTATTTTGGTCTTTTAAAATGTATTAAAGTAGGTAATAGTATATTTTCATAACTTGACAGAGTCAAAATGGGACAGCCGTCTCCAGTTCCATTCACCTTGACTAGTGCTCCCAGGAGAGTCTGTGTTAGAAGATTCTCTTTTGATAGTGCATGTGTCTCTATCCTTATGAAAAATGCCTTCCAACAAATAATGATTTTTACAAAACTTTAGTATGCCATTCTTCATGTTGGTAGTTTTTTGCAAAAAAAACTTGACTATTGCAAAGACGCTTCTCCCTATTTTGTACAATATCTTATTAGTCAGTCTGTCTTAAGGTTGGTGACTGGGAGTTAATTTCAGTCTTGCTCTTCTTTCTTGTGACTGCGTCCCAAAAATGGAGTCACATTCTGGTTCATTGGATTATTCATTGATGAGAAACATCTTTTGGGTTGGATTTGGCTTTTTCAAGCCAGATTCATTACAACATATGTGTGTTGTATCATTCAGAATATTTTTATAACAAAATTAAAGCAAGTCCCCATGTGTTCTTCAATGTTTGTCTCATTTTTCCCTAGATGATCTTGTTTGATAGATCGTGCTTCTTTTTGTGGTTTATTTTGTTGGCTGTAAAAGGCCTGACTTTTTCAGTGTAGAAGCTACCCTTTAGTTTTCAAATGGGTAAAGTACCAATTCATTTTCCTAAAGGAGACCACTGATTTACATCCATTAGGTTTATTGTCTCTAATTGTCTGTAACACAAGCTGAAAACGTACCAAGAGGATGAAAATACAGAGACTTATGGTGGAGGAAGACTGTACCACAGCTGAATGAGCAAGAGTAATGAACACTTCTAAGGGTTCACTATTCTGGAGCTGCACGTTTATCAGTTTCATTTTAAGAAGGGAATAGTTGTGCTCTCTTGGCTGGATGAAAAGCCTGAGAAAAATTACAAAGACTCAGATCTGACGTTGCTGCTGAACAGAGCTGAAATGTGTAATTTATCATGGTGTTTCCTTCAGCACGTTTCTGTGGGGACTTGTCCACTGCACACACAGAATGCATTCTCCAAGTGCTGTGACTGGGGATGTAGAGTTAATCCTTATATACCTGCTTTTTCACCCACAAATTCTGCCTCAAGGAGATGTACTAGCAAAAGCTATGGCAGTTCAACCCATGCTATCTTCTTGATTGCTGTTCTGCTTTCAGTGTTTTTAGCTATCAAATAGAGCCAGGGTCAAATTCAGAAAGCTACTTCTGATTTGTGAAAAGTCTTTTGTTTACAGTAATATCTTCTCTATTTACAGAGGGGTTACTATCTGAACTGTTATTTCCCAGGATAACAGAAAATGGCTTATATTACAACAGGTGTTAGTTTTTTCCTCACTGTGCATCCACTTCTTAGCCCTTCTATTCCATTTAAAATTATATAGTGATCATATTTTTAAATTAAAAAAAAAAAAAAAGTGAAGGGAAACCAAAGAGCAGGGTCTGTTTTACAGCATTCAGACAAAATTTGTGGATTACAACTTGTTCTGATAAATTTCAGCAAATAGAAAACTGGCAGATAGTAAGACCCTCATCTGGAGGGGCAGAAAGATTTATAAAACCTTATTATAAGATTAGACCTCTGCATTCTGTCTTTAATAGGTGCATTCAGCTCATTAAAGGCTGAGTTATACCCTGACTGAAGGACAGGCAAGAACAAATACCTTTCTGCCCCGTGAGATGACTATTTGCCACTGTGGGGAGAAAAACTCTTCTTTTCCCAAATAATGTAGTTCATGAACCTTGTACTCTATAGCATCATCTCACCATTTAATTGCCTGGTCCAGAAATCAGTGGATATTTCAAACGGAAAAAATAGGAAAAAGATACATTTTTCTGAAGAAGGAAAGGGTTGTTATAGAAATGGCAATACAAGATATGTGTATATGTGTATGTGACTAAGGGAGAGGGATGGAATATAAAAAAATTGAATGAGTGATGGAAAGAAATACCAATAGATTCACAGAGCTTTGTTTTGCTGCTTTATCGGTGCTTCTTCTGTGTAAGATCTTCCTTTTATTTTCAGTTAAAGGAAAGAGTCAAAGATGGAGCAAATAAGCTATAAGTCCATTAACGTTTGTGTCAAACAGTCATATCGGGAAGAAAAACCGTAAATCAAATTTATTTAATTCTTTATTAAAGATATATTGAGATTGAAATGGGCAAATCAAGGCAGCAGAAGACTAAATAACCAAGCTAGGAGACAATATCCAAAATTGCATGACCTTTCTTTCATGTTAGAGAGCTCAGTAGCTAGACTAGGAGTAGAATAAAAAGTGAAATTATTTACTTCTTTTATTTCAGAAGTCAAAAAAGCAGCTGAGAGGTCTTTTAGTCCAAGTTCCAGCAAGCTCAGATCAGTATTGAATTGACTCCAGATAGAAACTTTTTCTGATTAAGTTTGTTCCAATAGTGGGTTCTTACCAGAGCTGTTCCCAGCTCTTCTTCAGAGGTCTTTATTCAGTAATTCAAATAAAGAGTATTCAGCTTTTTATAAGATTTCTTGCGTGTTTCTCTCCCGTATCCTTTGTCTTCCCGTCTTTCCTGTGGGACCATTCTGCTCCCGTCTCCCGCACAAAGGCATCTTTTGTACTCAGGTGATGTGAATCACCAAGAGTAATTTGATTCTTGTATTTACCTTCAGACAACAAAGCAGCAGCATTAAAAACCCAATATAGTTAAAATCTAACATAGTATTTTAAAACTGGCTTATCCATTGCATCTTTCAGTTCTATTTCTTAGCTTATTTAAAGTCCAAAATTGTAGTAGCAATTTTTCTCTGTTTCATGACAGATTTGGGTTGAAACTATCGAATTTACAATCTTTATAGAGAACGAAATCAGCAGCAAATCTTAATAATCCTATGATGTTACAGAATATTACAAACTTTTATATTTTTTTAGGAACCTTCTCAGTTTACCATTGCACAAAGTTATAACATATATTGCATTTTATAAAGTGTAAGACATGAGTGTCCCAGTCTTTGAAAGACAATTGGACTAGAAAATCATTACTGTGGGCAATTTTTGGCTTGCTATGTTTTATGGAAAATATGAGGGTGTGTATTTCTTGGTGTGGTTTAGGTAATTTTCCAAGTTAGTAGTTCATGTTTTATAGTTCTAAATATGCCTTTTGATACTCTATTTTTCTCTCAAATTCAGTCTGTCTTAAATTTCAAATTTTATTCTTAATTCTGTGGAATTGCTCTAGAAGAGAAATATGTTATATTTTTTATATGCTCTAAGAAAGACTTATAAAAATGAGCACTTGAGTGTACCTTAGTGTTATTTATTCTGTTTTTACCAAGTTCTGCTCTGTAAATTCATGACTAATGATAAGTAAAACAGATAAGATAAGCAAAACAAAAATAGACCGTCTCTCCAATAAGATATGCTACATTATCCATTTAAACAACTTCTATAATGAGTAACTGAAGAATGGTTCATGGAACATCAAAGGATTTAATGAACCACTCAAATAAATAAAACACCGAGTCATCCTCAAACTCCCAAACACAAAGTAGATTTGTTAGAGCAGATGTATATGTCCAAAAATTAGGCACACATGGTATTTCATATTTTTAATGTAAAACGTCTGAAATAATGATGTGCCAGTCAGTCCTCCATAAGAACTGTTGTTTGTTGCCTTGTTTCAGCTTAATTTGTGAGGTGCAGTTGCCTGAAAGATGATCAGTTCCCAGAAGTTTTGTTTAAATAGGTTTGATCCCAGGTCACGTGTCTGCACCATTGCTGCTCTGGCTATGAACCAGACCCTGCTGAGGAGGGACATACGTGGGCAGGAAAGGGTGTGCCCAAGGAAAAGGCTGCTGCATAAGAACAGTTCTATCACTGCACTCTGCAGAGTTCATCCCAGAGAGCACTATTCAGCCAGAGGATATCCGTCTTTCCTAAATTCTGCTCTTATAACGCAATGTATTTATTTAAATGTCAAAAGAAAGTGACTATGTCTATCAATGTTAGGCCTCTTGATCAGGGAACGGAGCTATAGGACTGAGTGGTAATGGTTTTAAACTGAAAGAGGGGAGGTTTTGATTAGATATTAGGAGAAACTCTTTACTGTGAGAGTGGTGAGGCACTGGAACATGTTTCACAGAGAATTTGTGGCTGCCCCATCCCTGGAGGTGTTTAAGGCCAGGCTGGATGGGGACTTTGAGCAGCCTGGTCTGGTGGAAGGTGTCCTTAACCATGGTGGGGGCATTGGAACTTGATGATCTTTAAGGTCCCTTCCAACCCAAACCATTCTATGATTCTATGAAATGGGAAACTTGACTCTTTTTCATTAGCAGTGTAACTACAGTGGATTAACTCAGCATAACATCTAAAGAGTTCTCAGTGCTAGTAGTATCCCTCCTGTTAAATGCCGTGTGGGTTCAAATGCTGGATTAATGAGGCAGCAGTTTGGCTTTGCAGGATTTGTTTTGCTGTGCAAGAAATGAAAAGTCTTATTGCTGAAAACATGTTTTGGGCTGGAAAGGTGCCTGTCTGGTTCTTTAGGATTACAATTATTTGGATGTTTGAGCATTGTATGTGTGCTAGGCTATAATTAATTTCTTGTTGGTAGCACTGAATGATTTTATATCTTATTCACTGAAATGAATAGAGATTTATTTTTCAAAGTGTTTCCAAGTCAGGCACGACTTGCAAATTGCAAAACAGCCTTAAAGAAAGAGTGAATCTGTCCTAATCAGAATTTGTGTCACCTCATACCTCACTGGTAAGACGGTGGCCATAAGCACTTGCTGAATGCAGAGCAGCAGGCAGAATCTCTTCTCAGTGATTTTACAGACTGAGCAGAAAAGAGTAAGAATAAATCGGAAAATATGTTCTAGAAGCAACAAGTTAGTCTGCAAATATCCATTTCTGAGGGGGATTTAAAGGCTGAATAATTTCATTTTAAATAATTTGGGTAGGGTTTAGTTAAGAAGGGTGTTAGTTAACAGAGATCCAAAAAATTCAAACAGGAAAAGGCTGAAGTCACCAGAAAATAGCTGGGAAGTTTTCTGAGATCCCTCAGGTGTAATCAACGTTCATTTTTTTCATTTCTTAAACTAACTAGGAATGATAGTTTCAAGCAAGAACCATACTACCGTTACTAACTCTCCTAAGGAGGTCAGCTTTCCTGTGGCATCATGTGGATGAAGTGTAACTGCCAGGCAGAGGCCCCCATCTCAGTATGGTACAAGCTCACAGCACTGCTCTACAGGGGAGCGCAGCCCCCACCGCCTCTGCTACTCTCTGTGAGGGCTTTCGGTCTCCTAAGGGTGTCTTCTGTTCTAGCACTGTGGAAACAGAAGTCATACGTTCTCTAAGATGCAAACAGGTTCTGTTGCCTGCTACTTGAAATGGAGTTGTTGAAAACAATTCTTCTCTTGCTGCAGATGATACCTGTAAATTAACCTGTGAAAATGGAGGAAAGTGTATTATAAATGAGAAGGGAGATCCTCGATGTCACTGCTGGCCCAGTTACTCTGGTGAAAGGTGTGAAACAAACCATTGCTACAACTACTGCCAGAATGGAGGAACCTGTGGAGCCTCCCTCCTCGGTAAATATTTCTGAGGAGCTGTATCTAACTATTATATCTGCCTTAATTTCAATGTTTGTATTTGTTCCTTGCTTGTTATATTTTTTCCTTTTCATAACATCTCTGCTTTGCCTGCTTAAATGATGTGCGATACAGCACAGTTTATACCCTATATATATGGTATCAATAATGCTTTTCGTTCATGTATCTTGATGTTTTAGCAGACTTTAGCTGCATCCCAGAAAAGGGAGCAGGTAAGTAAATATTCAACACAGATGCACATGTTGAGGTGTAGAAATGGAATTATAACATGTAAGGTCCAGTTGAACTACACCAGGAACAACATGACACACCTCATGCACTCTTTATCTCAGTTCTAACCCTAGATTTTTACAAGCATGCACAGAATTATTTCCTTAAACTACAGAGTTGTGTAACTCTGTAACAATCTTTTACATTTGTCATACTGAAGTTCACAAAATAGGCATTTTACTCATCTAATTCTCAGGAAGATTATATTGATCAGAACTCAGATCCTTTTTTTCCTGAAGGAATTTGAAAGCGCATCCCTTATCTTCAGGGAACCTAACTGTCAAAACATGGGTATTTGGCAGTTGATCTTTGCCCCTAACATGTAGCTGTTGTAGCTTGTATAATGCAGTTAGTGTTTGGGCTAGAGAGGAAAAGTGTGATAAGAAGTAGTCTGAAATTTAGTAATTATGTGAGAAAGAAGAAGTTGAATTCTATTTTCTGCTCCAAGGAATATTTAAATACTTGATGCATAGTCAAACAGCTGGAGAAGAGTTTGCTGTCTCATCTCAGAAGCTTATCAGCTGCTGAGCGTGGTGTGAATCATTTTCTCCTACTTGATGAAATGACCAACACTGTGATGTCTGTAAGAAAAGAAGAGGCACCTGATTTTAGAAACAGGAGTTTGACTTCAGCACAACTAGAGAGAGTAATTCAGAATTATGTATCCTAATCTCTGTGACAGAGGGGATTTAGATGTCAATGCTTTCCTCTGCACTCCTTACTAATTAGCTTATATAGTTTAGTAATTTAGCTTCACTTGGTGGCTTCTCTGGAGACTTCTCTTTTTTAATGAGATGTGGTGGCAAAAATCCAAGTGAATGCAAACCTAGTAATCTGTTGTATGACAAGATTTTTCAGTCCTGAGTACTTGAGGGTTAATAATGTTGTTTGTGGTTAACATCACTCATAATGACTAAATATTAGAAAATGAGAATTACTTGTACTTGAAGTTGATTAATTATACTTGAAACTGCTTCTTGCAGCTGATGGAACTACTGACACAAACAATAAGCAGAGATTTTTATCAATGTAGTGAGATCAATACATGTTTAGTGAGAACATGCAAGTGAATGAAAGAAAGTCACAGGTGATTTAAATGATGTGCAGAATTTCCTTGTCATCTGAGGAGAGGATGTTTACTCCCACATCTTTACATGTTTGGCATTTAATTGATGCTTTTATGGGGTTAAAAGGCTTCATAAAATTAACAATTCAGCTCCTAGAACTCATCTCAATTCTGAATCCTGCAGAGACCCCAGGGTTTTATTTAATCCTCTTCCTTTGTCAGTAGCCACAAGGCTCACACACCTCTGGCAGCTCATGTTTTCTTTACACACTTGCTGTGTTCATACAACTATGCTATTGCACAGATTTTTAATTTTTTTTTTTTTTCTTGCTAAATCCAGCCTCTGAAATCTCTCAGCCTTGCTGAAATAATTAGTGTAGTAGGTTTGGTCACCAATGAGTAAAGCAGAGATATGAACAGGTTCTGCAGTATACTTCTGCTAAATTGTTAATCATGGCCCAAGCTCCCACAGAGGGCCTGGACATGCAGGTATAGCCTTATTTCTGCTTGGTCTCAAAGAGGATAATGTGCCCGCACCAAAAATGCATCAGGTGAACCAGAATGGATGACCACAGTCCACATCTCACTGTTCAACTGCCTGATTTTCGGGAATCTGAACCTTTAACTGCAACTAAATTTGACTGTGTCACACATGGCCAGAGTGTGCCAAGCCTTTGGGAGGTGAGACCACCATAGAGCTGGTTCTGATGACTCTCTCTGGGCGTACCTGCCAATAGGAATACTCTTCTGCTCTGCTGTGTCCACTTTCCCAGTTTAATCAAATTTTTATAATCATATTTCAAGCTAAACAGATTTCCTACCTGCCATTTCCAATTCATGAGGGTAGCCATGCCTTGAATCCCATACCATGTACAGGAGACATGGAAGAAAAGGACCATATATCTTTTGAAATCAATGTGACCCCGTCCAGCATTCCAGATAAAATTGATCCACATCTCATCTTCCTTGAATGCCTAGCCCCTGGACCCTGTAAATATTCTATTAAGAAGAAATTTCTATTTCTTATCAGACCATATTTCTTATCTATATCGGGCCATAAATCGTGTGTTTCTGAAATGAACTACCATGTCAGTGAGATGTCCCCTTATCGTAGTTTAATCTAGTCCATAACATACAAAAGCAATCATGTATCTTGCAGGGGGAACTGGATGTCCCAAAAGTATTGAAAACTGTAATTAAGTCAACAAATTTTAATTCCTCAAGTGTTTTTGCAACAACTATTTCCTCCTTCCGGTCAAATATACCAGGGTGGAAAGCTTGTTTGGCAGTCAGTGCATCATCAGTGAGGGCACATTTAGCTGCAGAGGCTTCACACACTGATCCCAATTTGGACTGGAGTGGCAAATTCTAAGCAGCATTCATTCTCTTCCTTCTCCTTGTCTTACCTTCAATGATTATCTGCTTTGTCAGGTTCACATCAGTGTCATTAGTGTTCACACTGCTCAAGTCTTGCCCGTTGCTGCATGTAGGAATAAAAAAGTTCTTTGTTACCAGGAATTGTTAATGATTGTAGAACTTAGGCATTACATTATGTCTAGATCCTTCCAAATGGACCTGTCTGCTAGCAACAGGTAGATTGCGTGCTTTAGGATGTTTTTTTGGTTGGGTTTGTTTTCTTTTGGTTGGTTTTTGGGGGTTTTTTGTGGGTTTTTTTTTTGGTATAGAATTCTCTTACATTTCTGGAAAATATAAAATTACTATTTTAAAATAAATTCACCTCAATATAATCTTAATTTCTTCTGCTGTGCTATTGCTGCCTGTGTGTACCACTTCCCGTACTACAATGCTCACAAACAGTTCCTCAAAAAGCAGCTTTTCTAGTTTTGATCTGTTTTACAATTGGCTCATCAAACAGTCCCGTGAAACTGATACAATCAAGTTCCATATATTTTCTCCAATTTTCTCTTTTATTAGACTGTATTTTTGTTCAAAATGATGAAGCTTTTTCCTCTGGCAGTTGCAGAAGTCAGATGTGTGTGAGTGCCAGTCCAAATCCTGTAAATGACCTGTGATAATTTCAGCTTGCTTGGCTCTTTCTTAGAAGCTCTGATTGCCCTTATCGATTCTTGTATGTTATCCAACCCACACAGCTTTGATACAGTCAATCTAACAAGTGTCATTCTACACATGTGTCCCTTGGAGAGCTTCAGGACTCCCAGTAATTTTAGACCCAGAGGGAGATGAGCTTCTGGGGGATCACCACTGCTGGGAGGCTTCCATAGGAGTCAGGGCACTTCCTTATTGTTGGCTTCTGGCTCAAAAACCAAGGAAGAGACATCCTGAAAATGAACCTTTCATCGTGTTATGATTTAAATATAATGACTCAGCATATGAAATGCTCCTCTAGTGAATGTGTGTGTTCTAGTGTAAATCCCCTTCTCTTTTACCGCCTAGTATATAATAGTAATGTGATAACCGATTAAGTAAATTGCAGAGTATTACTCACTTTTTTAAAACTTGATTGTGCTAAATCTTTGCTGGATGTGGTAAGTTGTAGAACCTCATTATCTGCACACAAATGTTAATTTGTTGAACAAATCCCACTGGCAATTCAGGGATTATTCACTGTTGGTTTACTTACTGCTAAGCCTTTTGGCAAATTCCTGTGTGAACATTATATAGCTAGAGATTGGGGCAGCTTTAATTAAAATTTATAAGTTTATGACAGTTGTATTGAACTACAATAATTGAACAAAGCAAATGTCATCAGTTAATTAAAAGTACACATCTGAGACGTGTAATTAAAAGTTTGGGTATAATAATGAACACTTTCCAGTAAGCCAAATCAACGGGAATTTGGGGGAAAAAAACGTTCCCATAAAAACACGCTTCCTTTCTCTTTACAGTTTAAAGTAAAAATGTTGGAGGAAAGATTTACTAAATGTCTTGAATACATTAACTAGATTAACTAATTTATTTTTAGTATAGAATATGTCTAACCATTTAGAATTGTGATGTTTGTACCAAAATGAGTAAAAACTTATTATGTCTTTCCACTAAATGAAAATTGATGAAGATTTCTCAAAATATTTAGAGGGAGTGGTATTTAGCTTAATGTCGGAGCTGTCTGCTCTGGTTCACAGCTGATCTACTGGTCCCAGCAGAACCATCACAACCAGCCTTGGAAAGAACAGCCTTTGAGACCACTCTAGTATATTTAGAGATTGTTCTTTTCTCCCTTTCTTTCACAACATGGAGAGAATGTCTGTCTCTTGGGATTGATCCCAATCAGCTCACCTACTAATTATGTATAGTCCTACAGCTTCTCTTCACTACTATTGCTTTGGTAAAGCTCATTATGGTTCATGAGCCACACAGAAATGAATTATTGTGATTCCCACAGACCACCGATAACTACTCCAGAAGACATTCTGTTACTTAGAGTAAGTTGGTGTATGCCATGTTGTATTCTTCAATAGTGACAGTAAGTGAAATATGCAAAGTAAATGTGTGTATTCACACATAACTTAAAACCACACAGTGCTGGTTGTGAATTTAAAACTGACTGAAAGAAATACATAACCTATGTCTTGGTGGAGGCATTCATCCAGATGATCTTGTTTTTTAAAACTTTCAGAAAGCTTACAAAAATCCTATTTCCTCAAAATACCTTTTTCTTTAAGTTGCAAAATGTTGTAAGTGGTCATACAAAATACATAATATTTCTTGGTTGTTTAGGCAATTGCATGAATCAAAGTTAATCTTAGAGTTATGTCTGTTACAAAATAAATGTAAATAGGAATTTAAGATATATGAGTAGATTGCCAAAAGAAGCCACCTAGATATTACAGAGACAGTGCACTAAAATATTTATTAGACATCTTTGAAGATTATTTGACAAGTTTTTGCTTTTATATAGCAAATTAATTGGCAAACTAGGAGTCGCTTTCATCAAACCCCTAATTGAACATTGTAGGATTTTGATCCCTATCATCTTCTTTTGGATGAAAGAGTGAAACTGCATTTCATCTTCAGGCCAAAATTTTCATGTATTTTGTCCTTGTGTCCTACTGCCAAAAATTACTTCATATGTCCTATGGTCACCCTAAATTATTCTCTTTCAATTTGCTGATTTCTGAGCAAAACAATTGAAAAAAAAATATGTGAGAATTGTGTAAGTTTTTTCCAGGTTCTATCAGTTCTAGAATTAAGATTTTAAAATCTGTAAATTATTATTCTTAAATTTTAAGAGTGAGGCTACATAAAGAATCTTCAGAAAATAGTGATTTTCAATTACATTGTTTCCAATAAGAATTTTCATTATTATTTTTGTTTCTTGTTTTCTATGTCTTACCCCGTGCACTTTAATGTATTCTCAGCAATTTATTTATTTTAGATTTTTTTTACTTAGAATTATTCTAAATACTCTCATTCATACAGGGACTATGTGCATTATTTTTTTAACTTGCATATACATATAGTGAGAATCTTGCTGTGTCCGAGAATTGGATTAGAGATAGTAAATAGCTACGTAGATGCACATTCATTTTAAACTGAGAGTGAAGAAGTCCAGAACAAGAATAAAAAAAATGTATTTCTTGCTCTCTAGTTATTATTGCTGTGGTTTTGAAACTGTGATATTTACATGTTTGCACATTTCTTTGCTGGTGAAGTTTGGGAATTGGAGACCATTTTGCTTCTGTCTCTGTACAGCTCTAATCCTGAAACTTCACAACCAGCGTAAATGCTGAAGTTCTCTTTGCATAAGTTTACATTGCAAGGCTTGTGAGATATGATATGTGACATCTTGGTTAACATCACTATTTCCTTTGCAAACATAAATCAATATTATGATTCCATGACACAAAAACTTCTAGCATTGTGTGTCATTGTTTAATACTGCAGTTTCATTGAACTGTTCTTGGAACCATTTGGTATCAGAAATAATTTATGAGAATAAGGCAGATGAAAATGTCATTATTAGTATTTTTTTAGATGGCAACAGTCTGTGTATAAATAGGCAATGAACTATTAATGTTACGAAGAGTCACGTTAAATTGAGTGATAAAAATGGGGTTTAGGCTATACTATATTAAATTTTCATATAACTGTCAGAAGTTTGGCATATTTATCAGCCTACATTAGCAAAGAAAAGAATAATCATTTCTACAAACTAGGGAAATATGATTGCCCCATCATTTTAAAAAATAGAGGAGTATTAATAATAAAAACTGATTTCAGACCTCTAGATCTCTGTTCTATCACTGTTTTAACTTTTTTATTGAAACTCTGATTCAGATGAAGAATTATATGAAACCACCTAGTTTGGGGGCAGAAATTTCAATAGAGGTGTATACATGGGGAAAAACAAAGAGTCTGTGCTAACATCTGAGTTCAACGTCTTTGATTTAATGTTTAGATCACAGGGAAAGATATGAATAACCAGACTGATGCATATTAAACTAGTTGGAGCTATTTTTAAGTCAGTGGTTTTGTTCCTGCTGTACTCATTAGAGGAAGAGACTAACCGATCTCATGGCCTTTAGGATGATTTGCAAAACATTTTAAATTAGCATAGCTTAAAATAGAAAATATTGAAAAGAATTACATGAAGGGTTTCATATAAGAAGAGTAAGAAGTAAGTGAAGAAAATAGAGCAAATAAATCATTCTGCATGAATCCATTAAAAAAATGGGAGCACTTTGCTTGCGTTGAAATTTTTTCCAAATAATATGATATTAAATGATTACATAGTATTAAAACAAAGGCAGACCAGGAGAAAATTACACATGTAAGATTTGAGGAATATTTAATCTACCTTGCTTTAATGAGACAGCCAACTAGATAGACAATTTTTTTTGTTTTTTTTTTTTCTCCTCTATATGTTAAGAAGTTTCTTACTTCCCATCTCGGGAGACAGGAAGAAGAAAAGTGTTAAACTCTGTCTGGTTTGCTTAACTTTAAGAAAACCCTAAAGGCAGAATGAAAGCAAAGGGAAAAGTAATGTTTTGTAAGAGATAAACAAAAATGAGAATAGATTATTATGAAGTGAGAGAGGAGATGGCTAGTTGGACACGTCAAGCCTTTTCTTAAAGAGATTACATATGAGATATAAAACAAAGTCAGGAGATGGAAAAACATTTATAGGATCTAGAAGTTTGTTTTAAATAAGATAAGATTTTATGAAAAAAGTCAGGGAATAGCGGAAGCATTTAATAAAACTGTAGAATTGTAACAAAGCTATAAATCCTTTAGACATAAGATTTAGATAAGGAAAAAAAATATTGGAGAAATTAAAATGGGAAGAATCACAGGAGGAAAAATGCATCACTGTTTAAACATCATTTTAAAGCCCTTTAAAAAGAAGTTGTAGGCTAGGAGTTGATTTCATGCAAATGTTTGTCCCTAGGTGCTCACTGCTTTTTAGACATTGAATATTGACTTTACTGGCATCTTCGGTCTGATGCAAGACAGCAATTATTCGTGTCTAGAGAAATGCAGCTGGGCTCATGCATTAAAACTTGCTACTGTTATGCTAAGTGTATCAGTCTTTAAATTGCTCCTTATTTTTTTAGTGTTTTTTTTTTTTTTTAAATTTTTTTATCATCAAATAGCTTTCTTTGTTTTGACTAGGGAGGCCTACCTGCAACTGCGCGCTGGGTTTCACGGGACCGAACTGCAACCAGACAGTCTGCCATCATTTCTGCCAAAACGGAGGAACCTGCAGTGTCACTGCTGGGAATCAACCCTTCTGCAACTGCTTGCCTGAGTATACGGGAGACAGATGTCAGTATTGTAAGTAATCTTCACAAAGTCTTAACTCATGCTAAATCTGGATTCATAATAAAAGTTCTATAAAATGGAATTTTAACATGACTTGAGTGATTTTCCCATGATGCACCTTGGTAAACCTAGCTCCAAAATTATAATCATACTGCTAAGGGAATGGAATCTGAATATTCAAGTCAACTTTGAACATATTTCTGCAATATCCATCTACCATGTGTAGGTGAAGGAAGAGCTTTTTTAGGAATTATTTATTTTAGTATTTTCATGAATGAATACATACAACAAAGAGTTGTACAAGACAGCTGACTGTCAGTAGAAATAATTATGTAAAAGTTTTCCACTCCAGTTTCTCATATTTGTTTTTTTTTATGCTGGTAGAATGTCTAAATATAGCGAATTGGTGTAGCTGGTTAAAATTTCTCTGGTATCCTATACATGTGTCTTGAACTGCTACCCTTCCTTTCATTTTTATTTCTAACCCCAGTAAGTAGTATATGGACAACTGCTTTGAGTGCCTTGCCTCTGTATTCTGTTATCTTGCTCAGTTTAACCTTGATTATGGTTTCTGCCCCCTCCTGATATTGAAAATCAGGATCTCTAAGTATTGCTCTCGTTTAATTCTCAGGTCTTCTGTTTTATCCTCTGCATCTCAAATTCTCCATAGTTTATCATTCCACTGACCTATCAGTTTCTTCTCTTTGAAATACTGTTTTCTAACGTTTCCATGTCTTTGGAAAAGCTCTTGGCACTTTTTAGAACTTTCTCTAATCTTTTACTTTTTTTTATAGAGCAGAGGGGAAAGAAGATTATCAACCAATAGATCTTCTATTCTTACCTCTTTTATCTTTCTTTTCTCTTGAAGCTTTATGGGTCATCATTATTTGTTTTCCAGTGACTCAAGACATTTGAATATAAATTTAATTTTCTTCCTTTGGTCACTCATTTCAAAATTGGAGTGTGTCTTCCTTATGTCACTTCAACATGATGACTCACTAGCAACTTAAAACTGATTATTTTTCTGAGATCAGAATTTTATTTTTTTTTAACTTTTTTTTTACTCCTGTTTTCCTTTGACTTTAACACTCTAAAATAGGGGACTGTAGTAGTGCACATTATAGAATAGAACACTAAATGTGAAAGCCATCATCTCTTGTACGTAATTCAGTGAATTTGCTGAATAAGGCTAGATTTAAACAAAATGGAAGGGAAATTAGCTGCTATAAAGGTCTGGTTTAGAATTATTTACAAGATACAAAAAGTTATTTAGTTTTAGTGAAAGCTCTGTCAAACAAGGAAAGGGTTACTGTGTATGTTAAATAGGATTTGTACTGAAGTAAAAAAAATGCATTTCCAGTTGGGAGACTATGAAATAAATTGAAACCTTTGAATGGAAAACCAGCAGTAATTGTGATTCTTTCCCACTTGGTATTAAACAAACTACATGGATCCACAAATAACTATCTGCAAACACAATTGAGTATTTGAAAACAGTATAGTACATAAATCATGCACAGACAGACACACAGATTAAGAAAAAATATTTACTTGAGGCTTACACAAAAAACAAACAAATTGTTTCTACTTGAATGCTTCTGCAAACATCCTTTTTTTTTTTTAAGCATTAATTTAAATGTAAATTTAGGGGTACTTTTAAAACAGTGCTTATTATCAGATTTGGATTGTCTGCTGACACTTTGGAAAAACGCCACAGTACGGAGATTCGAACACATTATAAAATACAAAATAAAATTAAGTTTTTGTTTATTTAAACCTTAATACTTTTAGGGAAAAAAGTCTTTTAATCTTTTACATTATTTTTTTTTGTGGCCCATAACAGTTCTATGAAATTGTCAGGTTTACAGTTAATAATGTATATACAAATTCACATCTATATTTTTTGCTTTATTCACATGTATGTATGATTTTTCACTTTTTTAATCACATTCACTTTGTATGCATGTTGGAATGTATTAAAATAGCACTATTGCAAGGATTGGTTGCCTCTAAGATATCTTTTTCAGTCTTTCTATGATATGATTGAAACTAGTTCATATGCAAAGGATGATACACGAATGTGCATAGGTATTTCACTCATGGTCCCAAGCTGAAAAATATTATTAGTGCTTTTTATGGCAGGGGGAAGACATCTACTTGCAGTACTGCCAGAATGCAAAGACCTTATTTTCCTCATACTTATCGTCTCCAATTACCCAATGCAGAGTTTCTCCTGTGATTAGTTCACATAAGGGCTAATAACCAAAATGTGTGCTCCGTGTCAAGGCACTGGCACTGCTGAAATAAATTTAAGTGAATGAATTTACATGGAATTCTACTAACATTGTGCATGTTATTATATACACATGTATTTGATGTATTTGAGTATAAGTCCCTATTTTAAGTTCCTGAAATAAGACATACAAGAAATTAACTAGTCTGTATCATTTAAAGCCCAAACAACCTAAAAAATAGAAAAGGTTTTCATGCAGTTACAATCATTCAAAGTGAATAAGGTGATCGCACAAGCTCTTACTTCCCCTGCAACTGAAAGTCTTTCTTCAGGGGAAAAAAAAAAAAACCCAAGAATTTTTGTGTCATTTCTGTCCAAATGTAGCATACATATTTCAGATATAGCAGAAGATTAAAGGTGTTCGTGACTACAATCAATATATAAAAATCCTTGGTTTAGAGTATGAACTTCCTATACCTAGATTTTGGGGTGGTTTTTTTGTCCTTATGTACATGGAAAAGTTCTCCCCTTGCAATGCTTTTTTCATAAAATGTCTCTCAATATTAGCTTTCAACCTACTATAGTTTTTGTTCACAAAACACCCCCCTGGTGCAAATTACCATTCTGTACCTTGAACTGGGGAGCAGCAAACAATGAACTACTTCATTTAGTGCCTTTTAAGCCTCTCTGCTTGCTCACTAGTGATTCCATGATTCCATGTAGATGAGTCTACAGACCGCGTAGACAGCTGGAGACATACAATGAATAATCAAACAGAAATAAATCCTCCAACAGATAAGCTTTGTCCTTTAATACAAGTCTTCCAGACATTGATATTCTTGAGCGAGTCCAGAGAAGGAAAATGAAGCTGATGAGGGGTCTGGAGCACAGGTCTTATGAGCAGCAACTGAGGGAACTAAGGTTGTTCAGCCCAGATAAGAGGACGCTGAGGGGAGACCTTATCACTCTCTACAACTACCTGAAAGAGAGGTGGGGGTCAGTCTCTTCTCCCAAGTAGTAAGTGGTAGGACAAGAGGAAACTGCCTCAAATTGCACCAGGGGAAGCTTAGATTGGATATTAGGAAAACTTTCTTCACTGAAAGGGTTATGAAACCAGACTGCCCAGGGAAGTGGTGGAATTGCCATGTAGTGCTGAGGGACATGATTTAGCGGTGGTTTTTTCAGTGTTTGGTCAATGGTTGGAGTCTACAGTCTTAAAGGCCCCTTCCACCCAATTCAATTCTATGGTGAGTACCAATGGAATGGCAGTCAGGACGTTCTTCTTTGAGAGGGGGGAAAACTGAGCACAGAGATGCATAAGCAAAATGTTTCCCACTTTGTGAGGTATGTTCATGATTAATCCATCTTGAATGCACTCAGTAAAATATATCAACTTTTTGGTAGTCACCAATGTGCCCCCAGTCAATCGGCAGCTTGAGAGTTTACACTGCCATGCTCAAGGCTGAAGTTGCCATTTGGCCAAGGTTTTGTTCTGCAGTGGAAAGCCTGATAATGCCCTGATTCTAGCTGCTGCTGACTCACCCTCAGCCCCATCTCATGCTTTAAAACACATTAATTTTTTAGTTTTGATAGGAAAGTAATATTTTATTCATCTGTACCAGTTTAAGCAAATAAAGGTGCATAGTTAGGAATTGATGGATCTTATATATCAGTCACTTCATCTGTCCATCAAGAACACCACCAAAAGCTCAACGCAGCATGTTAACTGCACAGAACTGGAGAAAGTGTTAGAAACAGGGAAAAAAAGAGACTTTGAATGACTAGGCTCCATTAAGGAGCTTAACTGATGACTTACATAAAAAAGCAAACAAACAAGCTCACTAAAACAAAGTTGTTGCTACAGCATAAATAAAAATGAACCTAAATGTTAAGATACCAGTATCTAATAGCTCTGGAAGCTTTTTCAGTCAGACAGTTTGGTGTTTTTAAGGGGATGTGGAAAAAAATGAGACAGTTACTGGTGCTTCTAAAGAGTTAAAGAATTCACTATTTGAAATCTCATTCCTGCTGACATTTAAGTAGTTAAATAAGATAATGGGGTCTTTCACAGTCTATAAAGATAAGCATGTATGTAGCTTTTTTGTAAAACTTATGGATTATGTCCTTATGTATTATTATTAGAACTTCATGAAATTTTAATATGTGGGTGAATGAAAATAAAACTTAATTATTTCAAAATATGTTTCCATTTCAGTTTAGCATAATGCTGTTGATGCTAATGGGAATGTATCAAAAGATTTTTATTCAGCCAATGTCCCATTAAATATATTAACTTTACTCTGCTTTTCTCATCAGTGCCCTTTATATTATGTGGGATAATGCTGTAAATGGTTAGACACCTAGAAGAAAAAATAACATCTCTTATGGGTTTATCCTTCTATTTCACTTCTCAATATGATATCATGAATATATTATATATCTCTTTATGGGTTATTCTTGATTCTTGTAGTTGCTACTGAGCCACCAGCTTCATTTATCATTTTGTTTTTATTTTAGTACCTTTCAAAACATAGAAAAGTAAGGTATTTTTATGATACTCCTTAATCTCTTCCAGTAATTAGCTTTCACGTTGCTTGCAGATGTTTGCCACCATTATTGTGTGAATTCAGAATCCTGTACTATTTCTGATGATGGAAGTGTAGAATGTGTCTGTCCAGTACGATTTGAAGGTCCAAAATGTGAAGTGGACAAGTGTATCAGATGTCATGGGGGACACTGCATAATAAACAAGGACAGTAACGACATAGTATGCAAGTAAGTGTGTGTAGGGGAGTGACTGTGTTCGAACTCATAGATTTAATAGTGATTATATTGGATTACCCTTTAAATCTCTTACACAGTGTCTAGCCTTGAACAGTTCACATCAGAACAGTTCCTTTGTGCAGCTCCTGTATTTTTGAACCAACTTTTGGAGCACTCCTCACTGGGGGAAGCATATTGTAGCAGGAGACAGAATAGATCTTCACTTGGAAAAAGTGAAATATTTAATAAAATTAACAGTTGGGTTTTACCACACTGTTGAAATTTGTTCATTCTGCAGTATCTGTGACAACCAGAGAGACGTATTGTATAGCAATGAAAGCATATAGAGTAAGATGTGCTGCTATATTGCTTTGTATAATAATCGTTTATTTTCATAAGTAAAAGAAAGATTAATAATATCTCATGTAATAAGCTCGCTACCTGTGCTAGCTTTTCAAAGTGGAAACCTAGAATTCTTGCAATCTGTAGATCTTACACATATCATAAAACCAATATTTTAATATGTAGATAATTATAAGAAAATTCACCACATTTATTAAAATATTGATTGCTATTTGTATTTCTTTTTTAACCATGGCAGTTGCACTAATGGAAAGATTGCCTCTACCTGTCAGTTATGTGATGGCTACTGCTACAACGGTGGTACATGTCAGCTGGACCCAGAGACAAATATGCCTGTCTGTCTGTGAGTATCCTGCATTGTGTAGATCATTAAAATATCTGTGTGCCAACTTGTGACAAAATTATTATGCATGTATCTGTATTTTTGATCTTTTCAGGATGTATAATGTGCTGGTTGCACACTATGCAGTCATAACTTAGAGTACTTCTAGCTATTTCCGTGACCCGATACATTTTCTACCTTTTGCAATACTTGTATTGAAAAATATAACTAAGGTATATGTTGTGAATGCATATAGATACAAAGGTGTATCTTTTGAGACTTCTAATAGTTTCAGGCCAGGTCTAAAGCCCATTTAGGCATTTGTTCTGGAATGGAATCAGGAGATAACAGATGGTTGCCACCCTCCTTATCAAAGGTGGATTTTGTCCTACAAGGAAGGTGAGAGGTGGGGTGGTACACTCCTGTAAGGATCCCCATGGCTGGCAAATAGGAAGAATAATGTCAGCATTTATATCCATTATGGGTCTGACGATATGCTTATGTCTCTCTTTTTAATTTTTCTTTTTGTTTTTTTTTCCCTAACCTTCACACTGCCCACAGTATCTTGGCTGTTCTGTGGCAAGATTGCTCCCTCCCTCCTCCACTATTGTTGAGATAATCATCCAGGATGCTTTTCTTAAGCCCAGATATCAAATACCAAAGGAAATGTGATTCTGTAGTCTAGACAATGAAGTACTGTCTGAAGAGATAGAAGAGCCTACATCTCTACTTCTTTCTTGAGAGCTATGGTGTATCTTCTTTTTCATCTGATAATTATAAAATGCAGAAGTAGTCATTGTAGCAAGAAATTAATTTCTTTCCTGCTCTCAGTTACACTGAGCTACCGAGTCATACCCTGTTTTTTTTTACTTTTCCTAATAAATGATCTGATCTTTTCTGCACTGCAGAAAAGCTTTATTGTGGGTAGTCTTTCATTTATCAGGACAATATGGAGGTCACAGAATCCTCCAGTAACATGTGAGATGTTGGAAGGGAAAAATTGGACTTGAGCGTCTCATTTCCAGAGTGACATAAGTAGGTTATTGTCCAAAGGGATCTGGCATTACAACATTATAAATACAGATCCAGCCATCCCTTTGTTTTGTTTCTTTCTTTTTTCTTATAAAACTGGCTGCTTCTTTTCCAATTTCATATGGAACACCATAGCATCTCAAGGGAAAAAAAAAAAAAGTTTCCTACCTTAATTTGTGTATGGATTTACGACACATAAATGCTGCAGCATATGCCAACACTGTTAACAAAGCTAAAAAATGGTCTTGAACATTTGTAAGGCCATTGGATTCTGAATCAATCAATACAAATATATAGTACGTTTGAAAATAATACTTCATTAAGAATGTTAGATTCCTGAACCCATCTGTTAGTGCAAGCCCATTGTTTTTAAAGTGTTTGATCAACACCAGTTAGTGAACTTTTCAGTGTAGTTGAATTGGACCTTCCATGAAAAAGAGTATTAATTTTGTTACCTGTGGGTGTGTGCCTGTGTATGTGTGCGTGTCTTGCAATCATTATATATAATGCGTGTAAAATCTGTTCAGCAAAAGGCAGAATATTTATATAGGTCTATTTTACTGAAATTCTGCAGATGCTCTGTGGGGTTTAAAAGTCAGCGCTGTGACCAGAAAGTGAACCCTTGTGATTACTACTGTCAGAATGAGGGAATTTGCACTTTAACCGCGTTTAATGAACCGAGATGCAAGTAGGTTTAACCTTCCACTTAATGCCGAACATTCTGTGACATCATTTCAGGCCACAGCTCATTGGTTCAAGTCATGCACATTCACATACATTTCACAATATATACTTAATCTGGGGGCTCGTTTCTGTAATACACACTTACCCTTTGATAGTTGCACTGATGAGTGTATTTAAACATACTTTTGGAGTATCTGTGTCGTTGGAGGAAGAAATAAAAAACTTAATTTTTTAATAAGTGAGTTGAAAATACCAAAAATGCCACTTGGCTTTTATTGTTCACACTTTTAGATAGTTTACCAAATTAATCCTACACAGCATAAAGATTACCAAACAGTGAATTTGCTCATGTTCTGTAGTCCAGACCTGGCTTCCTGTTTCTCATCTGCACAGGGAAAGGAATGAAGAGCTATTTATACTGCTACAGGACTTAAGCTTGTATTCATAAGTCTCATTGTTAACTTTATAGAAATATGCTGTAAAATGGAAACTGTTAAACAAAAATATGTAAGCTACATCATAACTTTGACTTCTCTGATAAAAAATAAAGTGTAAAACAGATACATCTGTATGCTGTATTTCTCTAAAGGATTTTATGTCTATTTCTTAAAGAGAACATCTTAATCCTCATCAGGGAAAGAAACAACCTTAGTCTTTGCAAATGCTGTGAGGCAGATCTGCAGAAAGATATGAAATGCCAGTCAGATGAACAGCTTTACTCAACCATTGTGATACAAAAGTCAGAAATGAAATCATGAGCCAAAACCTAGAGTTGCATTAAAATATGAAACTTTAACAGCTTTAATTGTATCTTATCTAAATGTCTAAATGTGTGGTTTATGAAAACATAATGTGCTGTGGGGATGGGATGTGGTTGTCTGGTGGGTATCCATGACAGTGACTAGGTATGGTGAATGATCTAGTTTTTTTGAAAAATATGTTCACAATTCCTTTGTCAGCAGTCTCAAGTGATGAAACTTTATGACTTGAGCTTCCATTGGAAATGAGATTAGTGTTCTGACTACCAGTTCTTAAACTTTGAAGAGTATGGATCAGCATTGCTGTTTGGGATGATCAGCTGTTGATCAGCACTTGTTTGGGATGTGGTTCCTTGGAATAGTCTCTGAGTATCAGACTTGAGTTTTCAGAATAAATCAGCCCTAAGAGCAACTTGTTGCTATCTCTAAAGACATGTATTGCAAGTACCCTTCCTCCTTTTTCTCTGAAATGTTATCAAGAATATAACAGTGCAAAATTTCTTGTGAAACATTCTAATGGGTAAAATAGTCTAAAAATACAGCATTGAGAATCACTTCTGAATTTTACGTACTCTCAAAATTCTTAAAAATATTTTAACCATTTAAGCTTTTTAAAGTTTTGTGGGATTTTTTTAGTTTAATGATGGATTTTTTTATAGAAAAATATGTAAAATAACTGTGGAGGTTTTTAATATGAGATTTTATAGCCAATAAAGTTTAATTTCTGTTTTAACTGGAGTCAAAACTAACATTTACTGACAGTAGGATTTAAGCAAAGTTAGTTGAATTAGGAACATCCTCAGTAGTATTGATATCTATTTTTCTGGCATTGCCTGTTCTCATGATCTGTTGAACTGGTTTAACTGTATTTACTGTCAAAATGAGAAAAAGTATTAAAAGCAAAGATTTTAAATCACATTTGAATCTCTTACTTAGTCTTTGAATTGATAACATGAATTTTAACCTCTCAGAGCTTCTGTGTGAGGCCACATGCCAAAAATGGCAAGAATTCAGGCTAGAAAAAAAAGGTATCACAGGATCTCTAGGCTCAGCAATCCTTTCTTCCTACTTCCCCAACGTAATTGAAAGAAGTGTGGAGACAGATTGCCAGACTAGGAGCTATGCTGAAAAGCTCTGCTGCTGCCAAACGCTTCTTTCAGATAGATGAAGATACTTTTTTCTTCAAGATACACTGCCCAGGATGTGCAGTGCTCAGAGTTTGGAATCATCTGTAGAAAGTAATGAAACGGCCTTCAGAAATCCAAACAAAAGTATTATCTTTCTAAGACAAAGTGAGACGCTTTCTTTCTTTCTGAAAGATATAATTACAGCAAAGTGCAAAACAATGGCTTGAAGAAGACAGAACAAAAATGAAAAACTGGATTTGTGCAAAAGTGATATAAGGCTCCATTTTCTTTTTTCCAAAAAGTGAAATTATAATAGTGAAAAGTGAAAAAACAAAAAGGACAATTTTCATAGAATCATAGAATCATCTGGGCTGGAAGGGACCTTCAAAGGTCATCTAGTCCGACCCCCCTGCAGTCACAGGGACACCTCCAACTAGACCAGGTTGCCCAGGGCCTCATCGAGCCTCACTTTGAAAGTCTCCAGGGAAGGGGCTTCATTTTGTTCATAAAACCTGTGGTTCCTTCTTTTGAGAACGTTGTGTTCCACAGAAAAGACAAGGAAGGAACGCAGCATTTTTTACATATTGATTAACTTATTTTGTTTGTTTATTATTTATTCGTACTTACTATTCCCAAGACTGCTTTTATTAGGCGCTCATACTATACAACGGAGTGAATAATCCATGGTCAAGTTAGGGGAAAAAAAAAAAAGCAGTAAAGCACATGAGTAATATAATGACTTTTTGCAGAACTAAACTGTCCTTTAGCTTTCGTCTTGGCAGTTACCTGAATATAGTTTTGGAATTTTGTTTTATTAAATGTATGTGTCCTGGTTTCAACTGGGATAGAGTTAATTTTGTTCCTAGAAGCTGTTATAGTGCTGTATTTTGGAGTTAGTATGAGAATAATGTTTATAAGAAAGATGGAAATGTGGAAGAAATGAAGGTGGTAGAGAAATATTAATTTCAAGTTTCTCTTCAGTGTGAGGAAACATTCCAGGTGAATTGGTAATCAGAAATTAAAGTTTAAATCAAGCTTTAGTAGAAAATTCACTTCACATTCAGAATATAAACCAAAATAGAATTAATGTTCCTGTTGCCTCTTTAGACTGATTGCTGGGTTATTATGGCCGCTGCTGTCTGTGTCTAGGACTTGTTAAGAGAATCTTCTTAATTGTTTCTTTCTTATTAAGCCAAACTGGCTTAGAGGAAGAGAAGCAAATAGTTGTTTGATGGAGTGGAAGACAGTTACAGTGCTAGAGAGGAAGGAAGTGTCTATGTCTCAGTTCTCTTTGCCAAACTCAGTTCAAGCTCCAGTTGTTCCCAATATCTTGTGTTTTTCTGGTATCAATTTAGTTCTTCACCAGAGCTTCTTTATAATTGTATCAACCTGATGCAGGCAAGTAGAGAACATCAGGAAGGAATGAAGTAATCCCGTGCTTCACGAGGGTTATTGTGTTGGGGAAGAGGAGTCTCAAAGATTTTCTCTAAGTTCTGCTCCATTATTAAGGAAACAGTTTGTGCCTCCAACCAGCATGTGTGGCCGTGCTATGTGACATCTGTCTCTGAGAGACATACATAAGGGATGACATTTTTCTTACCCGGTCTCTGATCCATGGCTGAGTTTTAGAAGAAAGAGGAAATGTCTGGGTTTATTGTCATTCAGCAGGAGCTCCTTTCTCTCTCACAGCCTGATCAGTTGAGAATGCAAACTTTATATGTAATCAAGCCTTTATCGTTATGTAAAGACAATAGAAAACAATTGCCCTGTTCTAAAGGGCAATCCTGAAGCTATGATTATAGAGAGGCACTATAAGCCTGTAAGAAAATACTCTCCTTTTACCAACCTGTACCATTAGGATACATTTTTATTTTATCTTCCTATCTGAAGTTGTTTTGGTTTTTTTTTTAAATTTGAATGGACTAAATACTGGGTGCATATTGGAAATAGAGTTATGCTTTTCACCTAATCAATTTAGGAATTAATTAAGGCCTTACTGTGGCTGCATATGTGCCACCAAAAAAGTAAGTTTTTGTAAAGCTGGTCTCCATTTCAATGAATACTCTGTCAGGTTTTGAAAGATACCAAATATACTGTGATTCCTCTTTGGATATAAGGTCCTACTAGATAAATAACTAGATAAATAATTCTTAGCATTATTTTTATGCATAAGAAGAACCATCTCCCTCTCTCCCCCCCTCCACCCCTCCTTTATTGTTCTTCTTGCTTAATAGCAAAGGTTGTGAGAGAATGTAATATCAGAATATTAAAATTTGAGAGACTGACCTTTTTTAAAAAATGAACCACTGGGGGGGGGGGCTTTTAAAGAATTATCATCTTACATATATTACTATCTTTTCAGCATTCACATGCTAAGTTTTTTAAGGATATCTTTAGTGCTACTCACTAATGGGCTGGGGGGCCATGATGTGTATAACACTAGAAGCACATGAGATATCCTGCTCCTGTAACTTCCCAAACCCATTGAAAACAGAGTGAACAGGAGATCAGATTCAGATGGGAAATAATCAAGCAGTGCTTTTTCTATGTATTTCACAAACTGTCAGTTCCATCTGTTCTGTCAGTCTGTCTTTTATTTTAATAATTACCTTTATTTGCCTTTCTGTTTCCTTCTCGCTAATTATCTAACTGCATAAATGTTTCTGCAAGAGAAGCAAGGTTTAGGGAGAGATTATGCCTTATATGATACCAATGAAGAGTTGGAAAAAATTGGTTGTTACATAGGGAATCCTGTATCAATTTCTTTAGTACAGAATATTGCCCTCTCTCACCTGTTTCTTTTATACCCTAATCCTAAAAATATGTTGCTATAATTCCATCTTTTTATTCGTGCTACTATTATTATTTGCATCTGCACATAGATGTGGTCTATTACATTATTATTATTATTAACATCTGCAAATAAATATGATCAAAGCATAACCATCTTATACTAGGCATTCTAGAAATATAGTGAAAGATAGTTTCTCTTATAAGTTAAAGATACAGAGATATACAACCAAAACCAGTAGAAGGTATAAATCATACTGATTCCTATCTAGAGCTAACTAAATTTAAAGAGAACTTTTAAGTCCCTAATGAACTTTTAAGCAATGTTGCATGACTGTGGATGAGTACTTTACTGTGAAATGTAAGATTATATTATGCTGGCTAATAAAGAGGTCAGTATTTTATTTCTTCTTAGGTTACTTGCTGCACAGTGTGTGCAATTCTGTGTTTCTACAGCTTAGAGCCTCTGCTTCCAAGGTGTCATCAGAAACAGAGAGAGGAATTCAGAGGACAAAGAATAGCATTAAATTAGTTGCCTGTGGCTGGATGTGCTGAGTATTCAGAGGGCTTCAGGTTGTGTGATTTCTACATTAGAACACAAGTTGTTCTGTAATGAAGAATGAATCAACCTGGATAGTTTAATTGCTTGCAGTAAGAAGATGCATGATTTTGAGAGCAAATTAGATAGATAAAACAGTGGTCTTTCAGATTAATTAATAGGCACATACCATAGAGGAGCTTAAATGACAACATGCGTTTGGCAACAGAGAAAGTGAAGGGTGGAGAAATGATAAATTATTTCATTTCTAAACTGAGAATTTTGGTGGAGTAATAGTTTAAAGACAATAGTGAACAAATGGGGAGAGAACAAGTTTTGTGATTGCTTAAAAGAGATACCAAGAAGACGATACTTGTGCTTGGAAGTGGAGACATAAGCAAAGGAGAAAAATTATTCCTGCAAAAAAGAAATAAGTGCAAGAGATGTTCTTGCCAGCTCTGTGTCCAGAAGGTTGCAGAGAGACACGTTGTGTGTGAGTACACGGGTGTGTGCATACGTGTGTGTGTGTGTGTGTGTGTGTGTGTTTGTCATGGCAATCAGAAAGAAAAGAGTGCATTTCTCTCAATGGAGGAACTTCCCTCCAGCTCATTTTTCTGTGGGGCTGTACCTTTCTCGGAACATACCTTTTGTGTAGAAGAATCTTCAAATATGAACAGGTTTTATGGATGTCTTGTACAAATGCAGTAAGTACGTGGAAGTTCATAAGTAAATTTAAAACTGAGAACTATCACAAACATCTTTGTTCAAACAAAAAGGTTAAGGTACATCCATAGTGCGGTTGTGGACAAGAAAGGGACTGCACCGTGCAATCCCCTGGCTGGAACTTTCTGAAGGTTGAGTAGAAAAAGCCACTGCAGCGTAGAACAATTGCAGCATTGAGTGGAGTGCTGAAGAGCAGAAGGTAATTGTAACCATGACAGGCAGGATAAGTCAGAGAACAGAAAATTTTATCAAGTGTCTTGCAATAAATGTTTTCCATATGATTTCCTGGGGTATATTTAATGAGCTCCCCAATTACAATTACAACAGGGATTTTACAGTATTATGCTAGTTCCTTTGAGAGCTTACTTTTTTCAGAAATACCTTTGTTATAAATGTCTTGAATTTGAACATAATCAGCAGGTTATAACTTTATATTATAGAAGATCTTTCATTCAGGTTGTATCACAAACTAGTATTAGTTCAAGAATTAAATGCAAACAGATGTTTGAAGAGTGGTTGTCAAAGGAAGAGATGAGAAGACCTCGGAAAGAGGAGTATGTGTATTTTTCATTGAACATCTACTAGCTAGGCTGTAATGCAGATGTCCTTTGTCCATGGGTTTAAAATGTTCAGATAAAATTTGCAGTAGCTACTGGCCATACATCACTGCTTACTTTGCCTCTGTGAGGAGAGAAAAATGTGGTTTGTCATATACCTATTGATCCAGTCATTTCTCATTATTTTATTTTTTTTTTTTTTTCCATTTCAAAGTCTTCTCTTCCTTTTGCTTGGTTGCTCAGTAATTTCAGTTACAGTAATAGTCATCTAGATATGCTTTAATTTTATGTTTGCTCTATGTTAATATTAATACTTGTGTTGCATATGCACTGTACACATATTGCTAATAGGATTGTGTTTAATGACCCTCAATCACTTATTTTTCTTTTTTTTCATATATGTTGTTACTAAATTTAAGATATTTTGGGTTTCTCAGGATTAATTTTCTATTCTTTTGCCTGCTTTTGGATTATTCAATTTTTCTATTCTTAATATATTGGATTGTAAGGTAATTTTAATTTCATGTACAGGTCACGTTGTGAAGTTTCTATTCCTTAGCTTCTACGTTGAATTTCTTCACTTTGTTTTCCTTATAAAGATACCAAGTGATGCTTATTAGAAAAAAAATTTGAAAAATTAGAAAAAATACAGAAATGCAGTCTCTTCATGTATAAAATAATTATGTAAAAATTATTATTTTAAATAATTAAACTATATAATATAGAAGAAGGTACAGGATGTGCTATTGATCAAGGTTTATGTGGGGTTTTTGGTATCTCATTGTTATTAAAGTTCTATGTAACATTGAGGGTTTATCTGTGGGTATACAATCTATATATAATAATACTCCCTGTATGAAGTATTATTGAATTAATATAAGGAATAGTTAAGTGATTTGGTTTGGTGCAAGGGTTTTCTAGCCTATGTCATCCTACAGAGTCTGGGGGGAAAAGGGGATTAGTTTGATTTTCATCTTTTAATGCAATTTAATACAGATACTAAATAACTATAATCCAGGTGTTCTCTCGTTTTACAAATATTTTAATATTAATGATAAGACACATTCCAGTGAAATTTTAATGTAAGGGTTCTTAAAATAGTGAGGCTGGATATTTTCATTAGGATGTTTTACTATACATTACTATCTATGCTGTGACTAAAAAAGAAAAGCAAAGTTAGAAAATTAATTTGTATAATGAAGAAATATCATTTATAGGTAAGAAACACTTTCAATTCCCCTTCCACCTCTGTTTTTTAATGACTATTGAACAGATTCTGTTCTACTTCTAACCTAATCTTTCAATGCTAGTTTTTTGTCATTTTTTTGATACACACTGGTATATTGAGTTGTAAAGCAGTTGTCTATAAAAGCACTTTTAATTGTATATTAATCTTTCTATATTATATTTTATGAAAGTGTCTGTATACACACAAAAAAAAATAGAAAAAAAAAAGAAACAACACAAAAAATTTGCACAGTCACCAAATTATCCTTTTTACTAGTTTTTTTTTTTATCTGTTCAGACATGTCATAGTCAAATGGTTCCTTTTGGTCAAGCACCCATATAATTGAGTTTAGAGTGTTTCAGTGCACTGACCTGTAAGGGTTATACAAAAATAGAGACATTTTCTCTCATGAGTAGATTCTGTAACAAAAGAGTAATCAATCTCTGAAATATCAATATCTTAATTCTAAGTATTCCTCATTACAAGTGAGACACTTGTATAATTTCAGTTTAAAGTTTTTAAAAACATCCTTCTCCTGTAATACTGTTTCCTCGAAATAAATGAATCCTGTAGCATAGGCATTCTGTATCTCAGAAGATGTGGCCTAACCAGGCATCTCTTTCTACATGCAAAACTAAATTGTATCAGAGAAAGCTGTAGCATAGTTGTATTGATGACCTTGGCAGCAGATCGTGTACAACCTTTATTACATTCCCTTTCAGGTTTTATATTGGCATTTTCTATGATAATGTTGCTCTTTGATCTGTTCATGGATTTGCACCTTAAGGTGTTCACTGTAGCGCCTGCACCACTCAGCTGACTCCAGCCTGTCCTTCACTGTCAAGCTCCCCATCTGTTTCATAGAATTGTTTGAGTTGGAAGGGACCTCAAAGATCATCGAGTTCCAACCCCCCTGCCATGGCTGGCCTTGAACACCTCCAGGGATGGAGCATCCACCTGTTCCCTGATCTCACCACCCTCACTGTAAAGAATATCTTTCTGGTGTCTAATTAAATCTCCCCTTTTCCAATTTAAAACCGTTGCCCCTTGTCCTGTCACTACACTTTTTCATGAACAGTCCCTCTCCAGCTCTTCTGTAGGATCCCTTCAGATATTGATAGGCTGTTATAAGGTCTCCCTGGAGCCTTCTCTTCTCCAGGCTGAATAATACCAGCTCTGTCAGCCTGTCTTCATAGGAGAGGTGCTCCATCCCTCTGATCATCTTCGTGGCCCTCCTCTGGACACATTCCAACAGGTCCATGTCCTTCCTGTGTTGAGGACTCCAGAGCTGGACACTACTCCAGGTGGGCTCTCACAGTCACAGAGTAGAGGGATAGAATCACCTCTCGAGACCTGCTGGCCACAATTCTCTTGATGCAGCCCAGGACACGGTTGGCTCTCTGGCCTGCCAGCACGCATTGATGGCTCATGTGGAGCTTCTCATCCACAAGCCCTTCTCCTCAGGGCTGCTTTCCAGCCATTCTCCACCCAACCTGTATTTGTGCCTGGAATTGCCACATCTCCTGCACTTGGCTTGGTTGAACTTTATGCAATTTGCATGAGCCCACCTCTCCTGCCTGTCCAGGTCCCTCTGGATGGCATCCCTTCCCTCCAGCGTGTCAACTGCGCCACCGAGCTTGGTGACGTCAGCAAACTTGCTGAGGGCACACTCTATCCCACTGTCCATATCACCATCTGTATTTGTTTATGTGTAGCTCAGGTAAGGCATTATCACTGTTCTTCCTTCACAGTTCTTGATAATATGAACACCTTCAATGAAACCTGTGTCTCTGTGTAGTTCTGCTCTGTTAATGTCTTTTTGTTTGTCCATACTGTAAATGTCCTATCTCTGACCATACAATTCTTGGCCATGCTACAGAACAGAAGCTCCTCTGAGTATAGAAGGGAATGACTGCCATCCTGTCAGCTTTAGTCCCTTTGGAGCTTATTGGAGACAGCAAACATATGGGCTGAGACCAACAGAATGAGGTTCAATAAAGCCAGGTGCCGGGTCCTGCACTTGGGTCACAACAACCCCAGGCAGCGCTACAGGCTTCAGGAAGAATGGCTGGAGCTGCCTGGCAGAAAAGGACGTGGGGGTGTTGGTCACCTGTCAGCTGAACATGAGCCAGCAGTGTGCCCAGGTGGCCAAGAAGGCCAACAGCATCCTGGCCTGTGTCAGGAACAGCGTGGTGAGTAGGACCCAAGAGGCGATCGTCCCCCTGTACTCGGCACTGGTGAGACCCCACCTCCAGTACTGTGTCCAGTTTTGGGCCCCCTACCACAAGAAAGACATCGAGGTGTTGGAGCAGGTCCAGAGAAGGGCAACGAAGCTCAAGTCTTATGAGGAGAAGCTGAGGGAGCTGGTGTTGTTCAGTCTGGGGAAGAGGAGACTGAGGGGAGA
>BJBW01010637.1:51011-79567 GCA_004320125.1 Scolopax mira
CCTGGAGGTGTTCAAGAGATGAGTTGACATGGTGCTTGGGGATATGGATTAGTAGTGGATTGGTGTTGTTTTGGGTGTGGTGTGGGGTTTGTGTGGGTTTTCTTGGGGGGTTGGGTTTTTTTGTTGTTTTTTTGTTTTTATTCATTGGTTGGACTAGATGATCTTGAAAGGTCCCTTCCAACCTAGGTGATTCTGTGATTTGGAAAAAATGAAAATGAAGCAGCAACTAGTTATCATGTTTTTATAAGACTTTTATCAAATGCCTCAGAAATGTTTTGATATTGCTGACTTTTACAATTAAAATGCTAAGATAAGTAAAGATCTGCTAATATTCTTACTCTAAGTCGTTTCTGTGTTTAACATCTATATAGCTGTAGGATTTCTTTCTTCACCAGCTGTTGTAGTATTGTATCTGCAGTAAGATTCTGAAGAGCATGATTGTACATTATGCACAGTTTTTTCATAAGCTTATACTTGCATGCTTCGTGGTGATTCTTTTCCTCACTATCTTATATCCTTTAAACTGTTTTAAGACATATTTATCGTACTGATTCTCTTATACAGCAGAAGCATTTGAAAGCTTCAATATAAGGATTTAGGTACAAAGTTAAGATATGCCTTACTCTCAAAGAAATATTTCCCTTTCAGTAGCATAGCATTAAATGAAAATTGCCTCTCATAACAAGCATTAATCACATGAGCTGAATCCTCAGCAGTGACGATGCAAAACTTCCACTAAGAAATATAAAGACTTTATTTCATGGTTGTCATATGACAACAGCCTGGATCCCAATAGAATATCCTAAATATAAAGATTTATGGTGTTTCTTTACAAGAATGGAGATACTTATTTTGCAGCCATATGTTGAATATTGGTATTTTGAAAAAATTAGTTCCTTGAATAGTGTCTTAGTAAGGTAGGCTGTCAGTGAAAGCTTTTCTGTTTGATAGAATTGCTCAAAAGAGATCTGTAAAAAAAATGGAACAGATCCACCTTTTAAAAGATTAAAATCATGTGTTTTGTGTGACTTAGAATGTGCTAAAGTGATGCTAAGCAGGAGTGGAAATTTCAGTTGGGTTTCAATTTTAAAATATATCGTGGTGAATCATAATGTGTATAATCAAATAGAAACCGGGGGTTCCTTTGCAGTGAGAAAATTTAGGTGTGTATTTACCATGATTCTTTAAGTAAACAAATTTATTTCAATAAACATGAAGAAATTCTAAATTATAATGCAATTTATCTATTGTGTGAAAAATTTTGAATCAATTATCAGTTAATAAACATGTTTGTAAAGACCACCTGTGCCTTATCTCTATAGAGTTTGAGCTAAGCCCATTCATAACATATCCTACCAATAATTAAATTAGTTTTAAAAAAAAAAATTCAAACTTAATTGAATTTAATTGAATTTCTGAAACTCAGAAAAGAGATTTGTCTGAAGTTGGTTTGGGCTAGAATAGGCTTAGGAGAAAAGAGCAAAACTATCTATTTTTCTGCAGTGATCTGCAAAGACAAAAGAGTCAAAAGCATTACCATTAAAACTGTGTAGGGCTCTTGTGTAAGAATTCCACAGTTTTTATCTGGAATATTTTGTACCTTTCCAAACCTTTTTGTATTGTGGAACAATGTCAGTCATTAAGCATGTCTGCTTCTAATCTCTGCAATTCGTTAAATTCTTAGAAAGGCATCAGGTAATAGCAGTTCTTAGACCTGCGTGCAAGGTAATGCTCTATTGCTTTTTCCTAACGATAACCCACACTGAAATTCATAAATTATTCAAAAATACTTAAAAAAATGTAATTCATTGCACAATATGCATCAGAGGCAGATGAAAGGAGACTATTTTCTGCCTTTTTCCACAAGGAGACTTTGAGGTTCTGTGGTAAACTTAATATTTACAGCAGGATGGAATAAGCAATTGAATTTCATTCAGGTATTTTTTTCCATTTTTGATGGATTTGCTGAGTCTGCATGCATGGTCTCCTTGTGTTTGTTTGTACGCATGGAGAGCATTCTGAGTCCCAATTGAAGAAATATTTGCAAGTTGATATTCACACAAAGAAATTCTAGCAGAATTGTGCTCATCCAGACACCTGGCTCATGAAGTGTATATTCTGAACATAAACAGTATTCTGTGCCCTCTGAAGCCAGTAGATTCTCCTGTCCCTTCAGGACAGCTCCGTATGCTTTAACTCTCATACCTGCTTACACACACACAAATATATTTCTACAAATACATATCTAATTATATAGTTCAATTTTAAAAAGATAAAACCGTTGTAGAATTTTCAGGAAAGTGCTTGAATCTGAAAGTAAAGAAAAGGAGAGCTTCAGTTAATTTGTGAATATTCATCAAAGATAGGTCTTTGTTCAAGTAAGTTATTACAACCAGGTCTGCAAGAATTATTCCAAGGTAAACGTTGCATTATCTAGAGCAATGGGGGACAGCAGCCCTGGGGAAGGAGCCAGTTGCTGTGGGTACTGTAGGTCACGGGATGCCTGTAGTAGTTTAAGCCCAGTCCCATGCCTTGTGTGATATGGATGTGGCTGTTGGAGCTTCTAGGTCAAAGCTGACTCTAAGCTAATATGGAGACAATAAAGTCTTTGCCTTAGCAAATAAGTCCTGCTGGACTAAATTGGCTAGGTGTGGGTCCACCTCAGGTGTCCCTTCGTTATTGCATTGTAGGTGGTGATTGGTTTAATGGGATGTCAATATGCTGTTGATCATGCCTGTTGTTTTATTATTCAAGAGTTCTCGAAAAGGACCCTGGCATGAAGATTGCCGTGATAATACCAGGAATTGAAGATAAAAAGCTGCAGTTTTAAATTAAAAGCCTACTGATAATGTTTTAAGTGCCATGACAGAGTATTGCTGACTCCTTTGATGAAGCTTACTGTTTATTTTGGAGAATCACTGTCGCCATTCATGTAGTTATTGAGAAGATGCTTGTGGTCTCTTTAATAGGTTAGTGTGTTAACAGCTGACATCTATTAACTTTACCATCTTAATTGGATCCTTTTAGATGTTCAGCCAACTGGTCAGGCACACAGTGTGAGAGGCCAGCTCCCAAAAGCAGCAAGTCTGACAATATCAGTACAAGTAAGTATTTCAAATAACTGCTAACACTTGTCAAAGTCAAAATTTCAGTTTAGAAATTTTAACCTGGTGATGTGAGTTTGTGTCATGAAATGTGATGATTACCTGTATTTAAAAAAAGAAAAAGTAGATATCTCTTGGCTTTTTGATTGGCTTTTGGTGTTTCATGAGATGGTTTAGATCCGAGCTGTATACTCACTGCGTCAAGGGCTAGCCTGCAATTTTTTATAAAGAAATTATATCATGTGGCAAGCGGTTGGTGATATCACTGCTGTGCAGAGAACTAGTATGAGACCTCTGACCATTTAAGTCCTACTGAAAGCATCAAAAATAGAGTTGTAAGTAGTGCATAACTTTTGCATCGGCTGTCTGCAGAGGTTTGACAATCATCCTGGAAGTAAGAATAGCTCCTCTTGTAATTTTTTTTTTTTTTTTAATCCATGTCTGTAAGCATAAAAGGCTGGTATTGCTACACTATTGGCAGTTTAAACTGGACAAGGTTCCCTGTGGTGCACTGAGTTTGCTGATGGTACCCTGCTGTACACCTCTCCGTCACACTTAACCCAACTGGAACAGTAAAATGAAGCCCACTAGTCAGGCCAGCTTGAAGCTTAGATGAAATCTTCCTAGCAATCCAGACAAGTGAAATAACACTTACAAGTTGGAAACAGGCAAAAAACAAGAAGCCAGAACCTAGATCAGTATTTCATGTTGAAGGAATACCTGCTATGACTCCGGAAATGGGTGTTTGCCTTGAGCCTGCTGCTAGACACCCCATGGTCACCAGATGGCCGTTCATGCCTGGTAGGCTCTTTCTCAGGGTTCTATTCTTATTGTTTGCCTGTCAAGAATAAACAAACCTTTTCTTTTATTTTTTTTTCTCCTAAATAGCACTTAATCCATTTATTTATCAAATGTTGTCTTAAAATAGTAATGTCCTTTACATGTGGAATCTTCATAAGATGAAGTGAACTCAGGATGCTTCAAGTATTTATTATTACGTCATTTCAAGTCTCTGACAACCTGACTTGGCTTTTAGTAAGCCTTCTAGAAGATTTCAAGGCATCTTTTTAAGTTCTTTGTTTAGACTGTTTAATGTAGAGCAGAGACTGTCAGCAGCTTATTTTTATTAATAAATCAATAAATTTAATCAATGAAACAACCAGCAATATTTTTGTTTTCCACCAGTTAAGGATTGTGATATTAAAAGAAATGCACGTAATTCCACTTTGGCATTAAGAGGCAACAAAGGGCACAGACTTCGTCAAGTGGTGAAACAAAGACAAAGATGTTTAATGTTTTATTTTTGCAAAATATATAGTTTCTATTTTTGCTCACGTGCTGTTGTGAGCAATACAATTGGCTACATATAAGTGTCCACGCGCCTAGGCTAATCAATCATACTATCTGCTGTTCTCTACCTTGCTATCTGTTTTTTCACTGCCTCACTAGACTTCACACCACACAAATAATACCATATAAAGACATTGTTTTACTGTTCTCATGGCTTCCTTCCCACCAGTGCAAGAACATCTGCCCAACTCTCACACAGTAACGCGTTTCCAGTTTCCTCATTCCCACATCGTTATACAGGCATTCTGTAGTTTATAAAGGACAGGTTTTATAACATAAAATTATTTTTTTCATGTGCCCCTTTATTGCCAGATAGTTATATGAAAGTTAAGAAATTATTAGAAGTGTACAATTGCTGACCTTATTTTTGCAGGTAGTCGCATTTCAGTGAAGTTATTTACCAAAATAACGTTAAGCCCATTTTCTTCTTCCCTGCTCCCTCCTCTCCTTTAACATCGCCGTCTGATCTGGGCACTGTTTTTCTGCTACATTAAACATTATTGTAGTTTCCTTGATTGCCTATATCAACATAACAAAATTATTGGCTCTTGAGTACAATGAAGTAAAATGCAGGAATGCACCGACCATCCAGAAATGAATATTGCTTACTACTTTTCATTTTCCCCCAAATAAGAGTAATAAATACATACAATTGCTAACAATGGAATTCTTCAATCAGAGCCATGCCTACTGAGTGTTTTAAATTAACAGTGTGACTTAAATAAACTACTGAAGATGATGGTGGTAGTTAAAGTCAGTGGCTATGGGACTCCAATCTAAATTGTTCAGCAGTTCCACACACGTTCATGTGGTGTCTCTGCAAATGAGACCAGGGAATTAGTCCAAAATACATTGGTATCCAGAAAGAAGAAGCTCCTGATTTGTTGATAAAAGTACTTGTGTGTGAACCATTGTCTGTAATGATTTTTTTTTTAATTGATCAACATTAAAATATCAAATCAGTAAAGCTCATTACATGAAATTTCATCTGTTGGTGAAGGAATTTTTTTTTTTTAAATAATTTAACTGTTTAATGGATGTGAAGAAATTATTAGCTATAGCTGTGAGTATTTAATGATCTTTCCTTTTCCAATTTTAGGAAGCATTGCAATAATTGTTCCTCTTGTTTTACTGGTGACGTTGATCACTACTCTGGTAATTGGGCTATTTCTTTGCAAAAGGAAACGAAGGTAAGTAATTTTGTATTGATGTATGAAGTAAAAAAGTGGATATTTAAAGTATGTGTATCTTTTCAATATAAAAAATTTCCTTTATATATGTTGAGCAGATACTTAAAAAAAAACTACAATAAACAACTGAAAACTTGGTTCTGGATGCAGCGAGTTAGTTAGATTTTCATTCTTGCTGCAGTAATCATGTCTATTATTTATACTTATATTCCATACACACTAGAAAACAAAATGAAGTTCTTTTTTTTTAATTCAGTTTGCTCAATCCTGCCAAGGTTGTATAAGTGTTAATAATTTTATCCAGAGACTTAGTAAATAGAATTATTAATGTATTTCATTGGAACCACATAATTAATAGTGTTCATATCTATAAATACTTTCAGATAGAGCCTGTGGAGAATTTCCAGTTTCTAGTTACAGTTAGCTTCGATTTATTTACTTTGATTAGTCCTTTTCAATTTTATATAACTTATAGTGAGGATGGAAGCCAAGTTCAAAGTATCTACTGTAGACTCCCAAGCCTTGTCATCATTATTGTATTTCTTTAGTATCTTGAATAGGAATCCAAATTCCAGCACTTACCAGTGAATATTTAGATTTTGAATTTAGCTGCCTTTAAGCTAATAACGAACTTTATGAGTGTAGTAGAGGTTTTGATTTTGGCCATTTCCTCCAAAGCCATGTCAGGTGGCAGGGGAAGTAAGGGTGTTTCTGCTGTATGCAGACACCTGAGAGAAATACTAAATTTCTCTTGTTCAGAGAAATGAGGAAGTGGTATTAGTGGCAAAGCAGATTTAATAAGGAAAGATTCCAAACAATAAGGATGTGGCCAACCAGGGAAGCCCTGGGCTATTTCAGTCCTCTAGATTAAAAGAATATTTTAAGTTACCGTCATCTAACATCATGGGTAGCATCCCCCTGCAAACTGTAGTGCTAACAAGTAAGCATTAATTATTAAATCCTTTTTACTGTTAATAACGCTGACTCTTCCAGGCTCCATGGATGTCATCACATGTTTCTGTATCTAAAGATCAAATTTAGTGATAGCCAAATCCCGAAGACCTGTTACTGGTCTGTAAATTTTTTAAGCGGAAGAAGTTCTTGAGAATAACTTGTTAAATAATAGATCTTCAGTAGAGAAATAGAACTAACTTCAATAAATTTTTTTTCCTTTAAATTTTATTTTAGTTTGGTTGTTTTACCTCTTCAAAGACCGTCAAGTATTTGGTATGATTAGGTAGAGATGTTCAACACTTGTACGCTACAGATAAATTCTTATTTGAGGAAATATTTTTTCTGTGCCATTTCTGAAAAATACAGATCTTTTAGTGCACTGGATTTCAGACACTGACTGCATCTTTCTCAACCAAACAAAAGGACTTGACTATTAACATCCTTTCTGTGACCTCCTTATTATTCCCTTGTAATTCTAGAGAACATACTGCATTGGGAAAAATTACCCTCTTGAGGTTATTTCAATTGCTCAGACTAAAATCACCTCCTTACCTAAAAGAAATGAATTCAGCAAATAAAACAATTCACGTCAATAACTTATCTTTACTGATATATAATTCAAGGTTGAAAATAAGGCTCTATCTTTTATTAAAGTTTGGAAAAATTCAAGTGAAACTTGCTTTCCAATAACACTGTCAGCGAATACAAACTGGAACTATGAGAAGTTCATGCATTTTTAATGCATCATAATGAAACCATTTGCTTGCCCTTGGATTACAACTGACTTTGGGCAGCTGATTTCAAGTTGTAGTGAAATGAATGAGCAAGGGAACATGACTCCTGTTAGCTCCATCTTCATTACTGCAGGGAATCTGTAATGAATTTGCAAGGCTTTCCTTGGGAAGTGAGGGAAATCTAGAAACAGTAGGGGGAAGTCAGAGTTACAGACAATGACTGAGCACTTTGTATGAATTCATATCACTACAGCCAAACTGAGAAAAACAATAAAAAGCTACTCCCAGTTTACGTGAGATCTACTCACAGACTCAGAGTGGCTTGAAAAATGCAAGGATTTTCTGATGGTCTCTGCAGGGAACAATTTTTCATCTTGTTGGTCTTGATGATTAAAGAGAAGTAAAATAAAATTTTTAGTACTAATTTATTTTTTTTTATGTTTATGCATTATAGGACAAAAACTATTAGAAGACAACCAATTATAAATGGAGGAATCAATGTAGAAATTGGCAATCCGTCATATAACATGTATGAAGTGGGCCATGATCACAGTGAAGGTGGTCTTTTAGCCTCAGATTTTACTGTAAATGCAGAAAAGGTAATTATTATTTTTTTCCTAATGGCAAAATCACAACCTATTTTGTCTTACAAGGTTTTGACTTCAAATGTAATTAATAGAAATGTAAAACAATGACCTTTGGATTAGCTACATGATGAATATAAAGGCAAGTTGGTTTTCATGAGAACGTATGTTATAAAAGCTGTTTTGCAGTCTGATGGACAGTATTTCTAGTACTTGCATTTTACCAAAACAGAGTTTAGACCTAACTGACAAGATGAGGTTTTCGTCATAGATAAACCTGCTTTAAATTGCCAAATCATAACCTATCTTTTTAGTCTAGCTGCAAATACCGAATAGAAATATATTATTGTAGAGTCTACCTTTTCAAGTGTGAAAGAGCGTATTCATACATATGAGCCTATCTTATGTTATGTATGAAAACTTCCAAAAGCATAAAGAATTCAGAGTCTTGGCTGGACAGATAGATTAAATGTTTACACAAAGCTAGTAAGTATTATCATTTTCCTGTAAAAGCTGCTGTCACTTCTGCAGCACCACTCTTCAGTGATTGAACTCCCTGAGTGATGTGACATGGGATGAACGGGGTAATGCTGCGATATCTTTCCTAGAGCTCTGTAATCAGACATACACCAAAGGGCAGACATCATTCTGTGGCATTTCTGACAAAGCAATAACCGGATTACGGTTAGCTCTAGGAATGACATCGCTGAATCGCATGTTCAGTGTGCTGAATACAAGAGGTAAGCTGAAAATGGAGTTACTCTCTGGAGGAAAAGTAACTGAGCCAATGCATATTGTGAAGTCTGCTTCTAATCCTTCATGGAAAATGACTTTAAAATGCTGAATTTTATTCTCTTATTGAATACAAGAAATTTTCATGATGAAGAATACCTGTAAGTAGATTTTTTTTAAATTTCAGGTCACTCTAAAATAATGTTTTTTATCAGTTCACTATTTAGTTAACAGTATTGATAAGTACACATGGAAGATGCTCTTTTAGCACAGAAACTAAAATTTTCTGTTTATACAGGCCAGATACATAGGGGGAGGGCCCACTGCATTCAAGCTTCCCCACACAGCTCCATCAATCTACCTAAACTCTGACTTGAAAGGACCACTATCAACAGGGGTGAGAAATGATGATTCAAATCCATTTCATTCCACCACAGCCCCTTTCTAAAGAAAGTTTGTCTGTCATTTTAGGATAGAGGCATTTTCTGTTTGGTTTTAATTTTGGTTTTCTTCTTTTAATGGCAAGAAGAATAACAGTTACTTAGATATTTTCTATCTGGAATAAAGGGTTCCTCTCTGCATACCAAAATTCATCTGTGTACCCTTCATTGTAACATGATCTAAAACTGAAAACTTGCATAAGAATGCAAAACTAGTGAGCAACGTGATGCTTTCCCATATCATTATAGAATAACATAGCATACACAGCCATCTTTCTTGATATGTTTGCCATTTATGTGTAATTACAGGCATTTAATGAAGTTTTTTCAAATTAAAGAAGTTCCCAAATAAATGAAAACAAGTCTGATTACTTTAGAGGAATTTGATACACACTAAAATGAATAATTTCCTCTAATACTTGCAAAGCAATTATAAATTGTTCAGCTTTCAATTAATTTGTACCATAAAATAGTTACTTTTAACACATCTGAATTTCTCTATGTTTTGGTATGATGTTCGCAAACATTGAAATTCAAAATATTAAAAAGGGAAATGAATATGGCAATCATTTTCTTGTGCCTCAGTGTATATATTCATCTTTTGTGCCATTGGCATTCTTGCATGATTGTAGTATGTTGTATTTGGAATTTTAACAATTTGTACACAGTATGATATTTCTGATGGAGCACAAAACTATGGATGATCAAAACTAGATATGCCCATCTCTAACATTAACTATTTCTGTTATTCAAGTCACTCCAGTGACTTTTTTGTACCTCTTTGTACTGCATTATGTTATCAGTACCCACTCAAAGAGGTATCATGAGACAGAGCCCACTATTATATAATTTTAATAACTCCACAAGGCACTATGTAGATGCCAAAAGTCTATGTCCTATGGTGGTTTTCATCTTTAATAATGACTGTCAATGCAATATAAAATCCTGGCAATTGAAATAAAATTAAATTTCTGTTTGCCTAAATTTCTGATTAGAATCACTATCAATGTAAATGTACAGATGTATAACTCAATGGGGACAGACAGGTATAACTGAGAGTTTGCTCTCATAAATTACTACAGCAATTGATTGCAAATCTATGTTCCATTAATATAGAAAAGGAGCTGCTTCTTTCTTTTTTTTTTTTTTTTTTTTTTTTTTTTTTAAATAAATGTAACTCACCTTTTTCTGCCTCCATTCCATGGAAGTGTGAAACACTAAGCAATCACTTTATCATCTGTATTAAATGGAACAGGCAGATTTTAACTAACTGAGTAGCTGCCATACCTAGCCAGCCTAAGGAGTATCTGAATCCTGGGTTCAAAATTGGTATCAACCAATAAGGAAAATGAATAGAATGAAGGTTCTAGACATTTTTCATTCATTGTTACCTAGGGTGTATTTGCAAATCAAGAAACATATTACCCGCTTCTGGCTTGGATAACTTAAAGTTTAGCCACTTCTTTCGTACAAGAAATTAATTATTCTCACCAAACAAATTAATTTACCTATTTTATATTTCATTAATTATGAGAAAGGGAAAGATTTTGACCATAAGGTACCCTTTCAAGTTGTTATAGGTAAAAAGCTGAACATCTAGCTGGATAGACCTAGATAGGTCTTCTATGAGACAGTAAAGGCACAGAGTACAAAAACAATATTGGAGACCTTGGGTATCCAATTTACCTTGGATAGTGCTTCCTCCTTAGCATGAGTGATAGGAGAGGAAGTTTTCACCCTTCTTATACATTGCTCTGCTTTCAGACTCAGGAGATTTCTCATAAACTGAAGTGCTTTGCAGAATTAAAAAGGGACTTGGCCTATACTGAAGTGCTATTAATTTTAGTACATTTATTTTATTACAATCCAAACTACGAAAACAGTTGAGAAAATACTTCTCAATCTGTAACTATTACGATATATTAACAGTTATGCTGGTTTATTGTTAAAGTTTAATTTACATTACAAAAGTATTGAATTTTGCGTCAAATCATGTTGTATATTTGGGCCACAGAATTCGAAAACATGGTCAGCTATTGATGGGATGCTGATGTCTTAGAACAGGTAATATATGGAAACTGTTCGTTGCAGTTTTCTCCTGTTAAACTTGTCACATGGTCTCACAGTGCACCTTCTCTATAAATTTCTTCATATCTATTCTGAAATCTTCTAGTGTAATAAGGTGGACAAGTCAACTCCAGAGACATTTTTTGAGGTTTTTGTTTTAATTTTTGTCATTGTTTTTATGGGTTTAATACCATAATACGCTGCATGTCATATCATTGATTATGTTAATAGCATGTCTCATCATGAATTTAATTTTTCACTAAATAATCAACTCATTATCAGGTTTGCAGAAGTCCAGGTATTTTAAATATGTCCAACTATATTTTATGTGTACATGTTCGTACTTTAACAAAACCATTTCCATTTCCAAAAATGTTTCCTTTGGTTTAATCCGACTGTTCTAATGTATGTTTGATTTCTCTGCAGACAACAAATTACGCCAATCCAGTATATGCAAAGTTATACATGGATGGACAGAACTGTCGAAACTCCTTAGCAAGTGTTGATGAAAGAAGAGAACTCCTTCCAAAGAAAATAGATATTGGGATAAGGGAGACTGTGGCATAATGTGCTGTAACCTTTTATACTCTGTATAAATGTATAAAATATAAGGATTACTTTTCTATGTACCAACAGTATTATAATTGTTTTGGCATCAGCATTACCTCTGTTATTTGTTTGGTTGATTGTTTTCTGGGTTTTTCTTTTGCTGATGACTTTTGACTGACCATTTGTAAGGTATTTTTATGAAAAAGAAACTGCACTACGGTACAATTTACAACAATGCTGCTGAAATAACACACCTTTAAATTTGTTAAAATTGCAAACAACATATTCGTTTGTAGCGTGAAAATGAGCAATCTATTTTCTATGAACTTTTTTGGTTCTACTTAATCAATGAAGATGGTATCTGCACTTTTTCATTATGTAGTCTGGAAGCTGTAGTACAGTGTGTAATTTTGTTTATTTTAAATGGTGAAAGAATGATTGAATGGTCTACTCTCTTCTTTGTGCCCATTAGAATTTCTCTTCAGATCCTGATAAAGCTAGATAACTTTTCACAAACAAACATAACTTGCTTTTAAATTAGCTTTAGGTTGCCAAGAAGTAAACAAGACTATAGAAATGAAACATCTAATGATCTGCATGAACACAATGATTATGTTTCAGAAATTCAGTGACTGTACATGATATACTAAACATATATACCATGTAAACAAGCTTTGTATTTATTAAAACCTTATAGAACATAGTAAAGATATATCTTGGAAGCTGAAACCTTACTTGCTGCGGGACAAAGCATATGAACTCCGACAGTCCTGTAGGACAGTAGCCACCCTAGAGCACAAGAGGGCATTGCCTACACATGCATTATATGTTTATTCACTTAATCACATGCATTACTTATGGATTAATAATTCCCCAATACATACAAAGCAGTAGGGAAAAAAAAAAAAACCAAACCCCACACCTTAAGCACACGGAGTGATCACAGCATTCAATTTTGACAATCACAAAAAAAAGTCATACCTGCTTAGTTCAAGAATACAAAACAGAGCAGTTTCTTTAAATGAATATAAACTGTGATATTGCTGAGGTAAAACAGAACCAAACTGCATATTTATGAAACCTTACCTGAGCCTGAGTTTGAATAGTCTGGGTTAAATATCAAAATCCAATTATTGAAAGTGAAAAGCATCAGTATCAGTTTCCAGCACTTGCTCTGACCTGGTCTGCTTTCTGTTGTTGCCAAGAGGAAAAGTCTGACTCACCTTTTTTAATTTTGATGGAAATAAAGAATACAATTTCTTTCAGGTTTGAACTGAATCGAAATATTTTATACATAACTTTAAAGGCACAAAAGACTTATTCACACATATACTGTGGAGGACTCTTCCTTCCTCTGCTAGACATGACTGACTTTTAGCTATCATAATATATTAACCTAACAGATTAAATATGTTTGTGGTTGCTCTTTATTCCCTTTGTACAACATTACAAAAATAACTGCTGTTTTATAAAAGATTTTTGTTGTACTATTGTGCATGCATACTACCTATTTCTAAACTTTGCCATATTGGGGCCTTTATAAAACTCTTGATTTATGTAATACTAGTGCAATTTTGCTTGAACAATGTTATGCATATCATAAACTTTTTCAGGTTCTTGTTTAAGTACATTTTTTTAAATTGAACAGTATTTTTCATTTTGGTTATAATAGTCATTTTGCCTATGTTTCTACAATGAAGTGTTAAATACTTTATAAAAAAATTGTTGACTGATTTATTTAAATGAAAAGCTACATACTTAATTCAGTGTGTTGACTAATTTTTAAATTTAACTTACAAATGAGAACTAAAGAAGAGCAGTTGAAGGGAAAGATCATTACTTTGTACAAATGGATAAATTCCTTTTCTTAATGACAATTTTTGCTTTTGATGCAACTTCTATTTCAATGTTTTTGCAGCTCTGCACATGTTCGAATAATTTAGGTGTATAGCTGTATATTATGTCAACAGAGTTTTAAAATTATTTTATTTTCTATAAAAATTCTGTATTAAATAGTTTCATACCATATAGCTATGATTCCATAGGTTCTGCCTTTATTCCACTGACATTGTCAGAGATAGATTTGGCCCTACTTTTTTTGCATAAATACAGTTGTTATGAGGCATAAGTAGTTGTTTTTTTCAGAAACATCTCTGTTTATTTTCTGGCACAGAATTTCATATCTTTAATGCTTAGATATCTAGAGCTAAATTTTAACTGGTGCATAGAAAAATAACATGAATTTGAAATCATGAACTCTTATACGGACCTGAGGAAATTTATTTATGATGATGTCTCATGTTTCATTTTAGTGAGATATTTTTATTTACTTTACACTTGCTTAAATATACACTGCTTTTTAAAAACAATTAAATGTATTTACTTTCTTAGAAATGCACATTTGATGTCAGTGGAGCTATTAGATATTATATTAGATCAGAATCTCATCTTAAGTTTATAGGCAGAATTTTGATGGAGATATTGAGTTCTGCCACTGCCATGCCTTAAAGATCTTTAAATTACACATCAGTGTAATAATCCCCAATGGATTTGTTTCTTTGTTTGTTTCTTACTTTATCAAGGTTTTCGATAGGAACTGTTTCTCACAATCTTTATAACAGCCCCAGGATCACTAGGCTCTGTAGCTTTGCAAAACACATAAGGAGCTGGAGGGTAAAAAATTGAGAATGTGATCAATAACCTATACATGCATAAGTTCAGTAAAATGATTTTAGGCAGTAAAATTCTCTCAAGAGCAAGAAAAATTTTTAAATTTCTACATTTCCATAGCTTTCTTGATGTTATTAGTGCCACAGATTCATGTGTGTTTTAAGTTCACATAAACTTAGACAAAAAAAAATAATTGGATAAATATGCCTGCATCGCTGATTAAAACATCTGTCTCTTCAGGGTATAGTTGCAAGGCTTTTTGCAGTCGCTTTCCTGAAGATACTCGTGACATTTCACGTCATAATACTCTACTATTTCACTGAATTCATCAGGGTAAAATTTTTCTTAGTGCTAATATTTTTCGTAACAATGGGAAGCCATTTGTGAGTTCCATAAATATCAGGTATTATAATTATTCAGGAAAATGGAACTTCTGATAAATCTAACCCTGAAATACACTGTCCATTTACTTTTACTCATAGGCTTAAGGACTGGTTCCAGGTTCCTGGGTGACCACGATACAGTTCTATGAATCTTTTTACTTTTATTACCCACGTTTTCATTCAACAGAAAAAAACCCAAGCATGTAAGCTTGAAGGGTAACATGATGTGCTCAATTCCAAACTAGGTTCTTAAATTCTTTGCTGAATGAAGAAACTATATGCAAAACATATGAAAAAAAGCATTTGTGCCAAACTTTATGTAGTTGTGTCTAACAGATCTTTCTTTTCCACAGAGGTTACACTGGTATATTTACATATAACAGCAGAGCAGTGGAGACTCTGCCTTGTGACAGACCTCTTGTTCTGTGCAAGAGTTTGCATAAACACTAACTTATGACAACAAAAGTTCAAAATGACAAATTGAGATGGGTGATGCTTGTTCTACTTTGATTGATCATTTCAAACAACTAAGATCCCCAACATGAATACAATCCTGTTGATAAACACGCTGGGAGGCGCAATTTATATTTATTTTCATGTGCATTTTTTATTTGGTCTATCAGTTCCAAGTCATAGGGTTGATGTTTGCATAAGGAAAGCTCTGTAGTGGAATGCCTTTAAAACTTATACCTAACTTTATCTATTGGGGACATTGTGGAGAAGCTCCTAGTATAACAGTAATTTATTCTTTTTTTTTATCAAGCTCTTAGTGACCCGAATCAATCCAGTTACATATGTGATAAAACTTTCTTTTAACACATTTCAGAAAATTTGTTTCACATAAAAGTGCATAATGTATTAGCGTAAACCCAAGCATCTTCTCATGCATCCCCCTTTTTGGAGGATGAGAAGATGATAAAGGAAAGAAATGTCAGTGATAATAAAAGGTTCTCAAGGTAATCAGCCTTAAAAATAAAGACATTTTTCATGTGGAAAAAGCAGACCAACAGTGAATCTTGTCTGTCTAGCCTTGGGCATCTCTGCAAAGATATTGAGGCATTTAGAATTTTTCAAGTCTTAGATGAGCAGAAGTATGGCTGATGGAGGGAATGATAATTTATCATCCTAGTTCTCCACTTTATCACACTTACCATCTCCATGTGTGCGAAATACAAATCTGATGAAAATAAAGGTTTCTAATTTAGTGCCCATTTTGTAAGATGACAAAAAGGAGCGAAGAAACATAAAGCATCTTTTTGCTTCCCTATGGCAGTTGCACATCACTTAGTAGAAGTTGTGACTCTCATGACCTCTGACAGCGGTCTTCAAAGTAGTACTTGAATAGAGGGAACTGTCTGCTGGCCTCAAGAGGGTGTTGAATGAGTTTTTCCTGGAAAGCAGATAATGATACTACTACCTCCGCTACTGCTACTAAACCTAAAAGTGATCTATTTTTGTCAAAAAAAAAGGTAATTTTTAAATACCAAGGTTTGTACATATACACAATATGTATAGTATCAGAACTGATGTGTAGTTATTCTGAGTAAAAACTTATTTTCACAGATGAGTAGAAGATCTGAAACTGCTATGGAAACTTAAGGGATATGGTAATTTAGGATTGCTGTTAAGGTCTTTAAAAGTGAGCATTCAACCTGGAGAGAAAAAAAAAAGGGGGATTATCGAAGCTGGTCACTGAATTTTTCTGAGTCTTAAATAAACAATTTTGGGCATTACAAGAGTTGGTGTCCCAAAAGATTTTAAAAAAAAAAAAAAGCTGTGTAGTCAAACAGTTTCTCACTTGGGTTTCATGTCAGTAATGCCCAAGGAGTAATCTTCTGCCTTGTAAGCAGGTTTGTGATGATTCATTGAACGTAATAAGATAAGCACGTGTAGATTCATGGCAGCACTGGCTGAAGAGATGATCTGCTCAACACATCAGGTGGATTCAGCCACTTGAATTGCTCAAGAAGTTGCGAAGGGATCACACTTGAGCCTTGGGGAATGGGTTTCCATCCTGGAAGTGCTGGTGGCCTCTGTGTCAGGCCAACACCTAAATCAGGCCAGGAGCCTGATCTGTCTAAAGAGCAGAAGACAATGTTAAGATACAAAGTTTTCATTCCACTGATGACTGTAAGGTTTGACCTCACCCCTGTAACTAAGAAGGTATCGTAGTCCTAAAGGTGGCGGAGTTCTGGTCTATTAGAAAGGCAGTAATGAACCTTTGAGGAGCACATCATTGCTGAGTGTGAGAGCAGTCCCACCCGATAGGAAGGTTGTAGCAGAAAGCATGTTAGATGGAGCTTTCTGTCTTCAGTCCAGACCTTGTGCCACCTCATGGTGGAAGTTCTCATGCACGGTCTTTCTTTCATGGAGCTCAGAAAGAACATCCATACCTCTGACTGAGAAGTTACGGCGTGTGCTGTCAGCTCAGGGGCCATTTCACTGCATAATTGACTGTATCTGGACTTGTGTGTCAGACTTGAAGGAAATGTGTAGGTTCCTGTGACAGTAAGAGCAGCTGTTTGGAGCCCCATTCACACTTGTAACAGGTCTTACTCTACCCAGGAGGATGCTCTTCCCCTTTGTTTTGGTGAGCAGTCTGCACCTTCCCCGAGAAACTGATACAAATAGAGATAAACCCTGATTTTCCTCTGAGGCATGCTGTCTATATGTTTTTCACACCCCATCCTTCTATTTTTCACTGCCAAGAAACAGGGTATGGAATACATTGTGACTTCATTTGAAAGTAAGAGAAGAATGTTTGCTCCTTTTTCCTTTCATGACACCTTAAAAAAAACCAAGCCACAGTGAAAGCTTGAACAGGTACTTCTGGATACTGTTCCTGCAGTGCTTGCATATAGAGATACTTCCGGTGCGAGTGTACGTGCAGGAGAAATATCTTAAAGAGGAGCAGTGCCAGGTAAGTGACCTTTCTTTCCAGAGAGACGTTATGTTGTTGTTCAGATGCAACAAGTGTGTCCCGCACTGCGTCTTGCTGGAGCAGGTCTCTAAAGTGGTGTATCTGAGGGGATCTTGATAACCTGAAAGGAGGCTGTGGAGAAGTGAGTGTTGGCCTCTTCTCCCATGTGAATAATGACAGGACCAGAGGAAATTGTCTGAAGTTGTGGCAGGGGAGGTTTAGCTTAGATATAAAGAAGAATTCCTTTCCTGAGAGAGTGGTCAGGCACTGGAACAGGCTGCCCAGGGAGGTGGTGGAGTCACCATACCTGGAGGTATTTAAGAAACATGTAGATGTGGCACTTCAGAGCGTGCTCTAGTGCCTGGGATTGTTGGTTTGTGTCTGTTTGTGGGTGGGTGTGGTTTTGGGTTCGGATTTTGTTTTTTTGGTTTTGAGGGTTTTTTTTGTGGTTGGACTCTATGATCTCAAAGGTCCCTTCCAACCATGCATATTGTTTGATTCTGTAATTTAATGGAGAGTTTTCCCTGAGATACTGTGCTGATCACTGCTGGATGGTGTCTGACAGCATGACAGCTGATAACTCCGTGTGTCCTCTAGTGTTGCCAAATGGCATTAGACAGGTTGTAGGTGGTTCCTTTTTACTGGGATACATGCTTCCTGGTGACTTGTACAAGTCCTGAATTTCAAACGGTAGGTCCAACATTGGCAAGTGTGAAGCACAGCAAGTAGACCTTTTCTGCAATTATATGCTGCTGCAGTGAGCTTAAAATAGAAAAAGAAAAAAAAAAAACCAAAACAAAAAGAAACCAAACAAGAAAAAAAAACAAAACAGGATTTTTATCTGTTGAAGTCCAGCTCTTGTAAAGAGCTTTGATGTTAGTTGCATAGCTGGCATCCTCATTCAGAACTTGCTGCCATACAGTTATCAAACCTCATCTCCCATGGGAGCTAGTACCCCTAGCCTACAGTAGTTTGATAAATATTCCAAAAGCTTTAAAAATGTTGGAGGGAGGAGTTCCATATCAATTTGGGAGTTGCCCAACTGAAATTCTGTGCACTTGGTGACATATGATATGAAAATAAGTATTTTGAAATCAGGAACCTCAAGCTTGTAGAAGTATAGCAGCTAGAGCCATGTTATTATTTTGAGTTGATAGAGGTCCGGAGCCAAGTTTCTTTCCAAAAAAAGCAGTGCTGGGTAATGTTCCCATGTGCTGGGAGGGAGTCTGCCACATCTTATAACGACATGTCAGAAGAGCTGTCCCTAAGTAGGAATAGACTGGTGAGAATAAGGGGTGGGTGGGAGGTCTCTCTTGTGCATCAGGTGACGGTTGCCCTTCTCCAGGCATGTCTGTAGATCCTGAGATCTCTCTTCTTCTCCTACACCACCCAAAAATGCAATGATGTGTGCATATCCTGCATTTGTAAGTGCGTAGGCTCATAAATGCTTTATTTTAAAAATCTGATCTTATTTTCTGCTTTTCACAGTAGGAGAAGTGTAGCATCAGGCAGTTTTAAGGTGGCCAGTGACCCCCACTGATCAGAGCCCATTTGTTGAAGTAGCATAAGGTACAAATAGCATGCGATGCTGCACTGCTGTCCTTACTGCAGGAGTCACAATATTCCAATTATAAATCCCTGATAATCATTTGAACCTCTTTTATGGAGCAACACTATACCAGGATGGTTTGTACGGCACCATCAGAGTCACTGTGTAGTAAAAGCCGTGCTGTGGGTGGGCTCCTCAAGGCTGGTGACCAGCCCCTGTTTCCCCAGGCTGGAGATCTCATGGTCTTTTGGTGGCCTTTAACTGGCTGTGGTGAGCTACGTTGGTTCAAAAAAACCAACTCCTGTTATCTACCCTGTAGGATTTTGTAGTTCAATAGACAGTCTGAAAATAGTTCTATCATAAAAAGACAGTGACCTTCTTCAGGTTCTGTCTGTGTGTGCATGATTGGGTTCATGAATTGTTAGTGCCCTGATGTGTCTTATCTGACACTTCAGAAGATATTAAGCCATTATGAGAGATGTGTGAAGATTTTCTGCATACATTTAGCTACTCTAATCATCTTGAAACTCCTGAAGTCTTAATAGTTCATCGCCCTGAACAGTATTTTAATGTAAATCATTCTGCAATTGTAGATTTAATTCTTTTTTTTTTTTTTTTAAGCTTGTTTCCTATATTGGAGAATCAGACATCTTCCCCCCTATTCTTAATGAACATGGATAAAATAAAACATAATACAAAGACTAATTTGAGATTGCAATTATACATACCACCAAAGTTGCATCTGACAGTATCAGGTTGTCCTTCTTTCTGCTTAAAATTAAAACATTAATGTAACTTTCAGTGATAGGTACTAAAACATCTTTATAAATATTTGAAAAGGCGCTGTTCAATGAACTGTGCAAGACAGGAGGCTGACCTCGCACAACTAATTAATTATCACAATCAGAGGAACTCCAGACAAAGTACCTTCTCCAGCAATTTGAAAGCTAATTAACATTCATGTCTCATAAAAGTCACTTGACTTCCAATTATGACTAAATATGCAAGGTCACTGGGACACAGCAAGTGGAAGAGTTGAAAGTAATCCCCTAGTTCTGTGGAGATGGTTCAAAAGTAATGTCGTGCACTGAAGGACTGTGCAAGAAATACAGATTACACCTCGTTGTGTCCCACCGTGCCGTGTGAAGGACTGGCAGGGACACCATCAGTGTTTGTAGCCCTGCTTCCGCAGATTACCAAAATGCTAAACATTTGGTAGTGGCTTTTTTTTTTTATGAAACTGGAAAGTTGTAGTTGTCCATAGGCCTAATCAAAATATTTTTCCACCCAATTTTTAAGTTATCTGTCAAACTGTGTGAATGCATGACTCTCATCATGCATTTTACTATGAAATTAAAGGATTGAACAGCATTTCTTGTCACTGAATAGTCCTAATTAATCACATCTGATAGGACCACTATTCCCTTTTTAAGGAATATGAAAATTGGAACAAACAGTTCCCTTTTGAGGGACTATGATCAGCAGCCCCCCCCACCTTTTTCCATGCTAAGAAGTTCATACATCCATTAGTATCGGTATCTACTGATATAAGTATTTTTAAATATGAATAACATATTTCAATATATGAAAATAACTTTAAACAATGTTCTTCTCATATCTTATAAAATAGAAGTTTTTAAAAATCTATTTTTTTGAAAAAGGAATATTTTAATGAAGGAATAAAATAATTTAATTTAATAAGCACATTAACAATAAATGAAACAGCAAAGCATTGACCATAATGACAATGTAATAAAAGACAAGCAATTATATTATCATCTGTTTAAATATCCATATCCAGTAAATACAGTATGACAGCCTGAATCTTGTCACAATTTGCTGTATCAGATCCTATTTTTGTGGACATCGTTATTATCAGAATAATTGTTGCAGTCTACCAAAGAGAAAGATGTTGAGGTCAGTCACCCCAGGCGCGTTGTCACTGTGGTGTGGCTAACTGCTGTCACAGCAGCCAGGAACAAGCAATAACCTGTGAACACTGGAGCTCTATTTAGATGCTGCATCGAGTGTGTTTATTTGTACAGCGTGATGTAAAATATGGAAGTTGACTGAAGAGGACACTTCACACTGAGATGTGCTTGCTGGTTCTCCAAAGGGGAGGGAGTTGGAAGCATTACCCTTCACTGGGACAAGGAGCAGTTAATTAGTCCATCAGGAAAGGAGATGGCTCTTGACCTAATAAAGCAACAGTTGTGTCTCAAAGGAAGGGAAACGATGCGCTTCTTAATTAAGAACACCACCTACACAATCTTGTAACAGTGAGTTTCAGAGAGCAAGATTAAATCTGGGACAAGCCTTTGGGGGCTGTGCAAAATGTGCTTGGCTACACGAGCGAGTGTGAACTGAGGAAGGAGTGTCTCCACAGGTGCCACTTTGGAGGTGGACAAAAGAACCTAAAATTAAGAACGAAAAGAAAAAAATATAGGAGAAAGAATGAGACTGATTTTGGGTTGTTTTCATTTGCAACTACGTAGTCTATTTTGAACGTTGATATTATGAAGAACTGTGTCTGTTTAGACTTTCCCTTTGTTGACTGGAGCTTTGTGGGAGGTCAAAATACAAGGAAACAACTTGGCACTCCACACAAGCAGGTAAATCAGACAATTGTCTGTAAATCAGACAATTAATACCTCTTAACAGTTGCCTTGGCTTCCCAGAGCATCCTTGAGAGAATCCACAGAGCAGCCGAATAAACCTCCAGTGGTGACACATGAGCCCTGGTGAAGAGATTCAATGAGCACATCAAGAGGACAAAGTCTCCTCCCCTCCATTGGAAATCTAGAAGGTTTTACCATTGGGCTGAACACTTGAATCCTGAAGACCTCCAGGGACTCTTGTTATGGTGATTTTGTGATGTGTTACTTTCTGTGCAAGGACTGCCATCAGAAGTAATAGTGCTGTGCCACACAAGGGGGGGCTGAGTCCAGAATTAGGTGTCCCAGATTCTGCTACTTGCAGATGAAAAATACTAACAGAAGTCCTGTGCAGCAAGTGGAAATAAGTTGTACCCCAGTACTTGCCTATTTACTAAGCATTTTTGGCTAACTCTTTCCAGTTCTTTGGACAGAAAAGAAAAGGAGTCCAGCCAGTAAATAAATTCATATGCCACATATATTAAAAGAATCAGATTATATTATTTTAATTTTTCTTTTCAGCTATTTTAGAGAGTATCTACATTTATCCAAAATCTGTAGGACTCAGCAGCATCTGATTTGATAACTATTTTCAACCCTTTCTGATTCATATTCCAAAGTACTCAAGTGCCTTTCTATTTCTTTATGTTTTCTCAGGGTTTTTTACTTCCTACTCTCTATGAAGCAGTTCACTGGCAGATTGAAAAAAAATTAGGGAAATTAACTGGATTTGCATGTATACAGATAATATGAAAGAGTGTTCTTTGTAATGAACTGTTCTTTTTATTTGGACTTACTTACAATATTTTTAGTGTTTGAATTGCAATTTAAAAGCTTGTGATGTTTTTGCAAGGTTTGAATGATAGAAAAACAGAGTCCTACTCATGACAGATGCAGAAGCCCTGTAAGACAGCACTGAGGGTGAGAACTATTTAATTAAGAATAACAAATACAGAATCACAGTGCTTGACAGGACCCTGGAGAGACATCTTGCCCTCTCTCTGTTTCCCAAACAGCATCAGCTACAGCTAAACCAGCCTCTACAGGTATTTCTCCAGCATTTTTGAAGAATGACAATGATGTTCTTAACCAATTTCAGCACTTCCTGTCCTTTTTGCTTTTTGGTTGTGCATACAACTTAATTTCCATTGCTGAAGTTTAAAGCTGCTTGTTCTCTCCATTGTGGACATACTGTATGGTCTTCCTACAGACTTTAAGAATGTGAAGAGTTAAAATGAAGCTGAGAAGGTGACACCATTGGAATGTGCACATCTTGGTCCTGCTGCATGTCTCAAGAGCACGGAGGAGCCTGCTGGAATAGCATCTCCAACCAGACTTTGTGTGGCAAGAGAAAGACCGACAGTGTCATGTTGCCCTCAATGTCTGCAGCTCTGGACCATGTCCGTGAGTGACCTAGGACTTGTAGAGTCACTTTCCTTACTGTCTCTTTCTTACTGCAGCCATATGAACACAGAACTATAAATTGTCACCTCTTTGCTTATTAATCTTCCTCTGTAAATGAAGACATGCATTGATCCCTTGCTGATGCTAGTCACAATCTGTAAGAAACTAATCCTCAAACTAAGCGGCCCTGCAAGCAAATATCTTCCTGTTTCAGGAGAAAAATGCAAGGCTATATCCACATCTAAATAAGGCAGGAGGTAATTTCTCTGCAAAGCTCTGGACGTTAGAGAATCACATAGATGGTCTCTAATGTATCTAATATAGACAATGTATTGGGTTTCATTATATCTATACCTATAAAAACAGGACTTTAAAAACAAACTACAAAGAATTCCTAATCGTTTCTGCCAGAGAAACCTTTAAGCTTCGTTAACTTGAAGGAAGGTCTCTGCTGACTCCCCTGCCCTGCCTCATTCGACAGCAGCAGACTGAATCTCAGGAAGCATCAGGTCAGTAACACAGATAGTGAATCGGTAATGCCAATAGTGCAACAAACTCCTAAGTGTAATAAATTGAAATACTATGAAATTTAAGAGTGTCTTGAACAGGGCTGCTGAAGGAAGGGCATAGCTAATCTGTGAGACTGGGATGGGTCACTGATAAAAAATACCTACGTTTTTGAAAACTTCTTGCTACAAAGAACAGCTTAAGGTGTCAAAGCCTTCCACGAGACAGGATAAAGGAGTTTAGATGGGATTAATTTAGAATGAGATGAGTGAAATTTGATGATGTTCAGGGTAGAAATCAATTTTTGTTTAGTTGTGATGTTTTGGTTTCAATTGGTGAGGATATTTACCATGCAACCAAATTACCAAGGGTCATTGTTGCAATCTCCATCACTAGAAATCTTTAAATCAAAACTAAACAGATAATTTTATAATTCAGCCAAGATTTAATTCACGTAGGTTTTGTGATATACAAGGGGTCATTCTAGAAGTTCGTGATGTTCAGGCCATAAGGACCATGATTCTGTGGGCTCAATAAGGAAGCAATTTGTACATCATTGAAAACTTCCTGGGAGGTGCAACATTCACCACAAACTCCCCCCTAAACACCAGTGATGTTCATTTTCATGTTTTATTTAAAACCATTTCATTTTCTAGGATAAAAATTACAGTGGTAAGCTGCAAGTCACATATTTTACACATGTAACAGATGCATTTAATGGGCACAGCATTATTCAACCGTATTTTAAATGCAGAGCCACAGGTACGTGTGTGATTAAGTTGTCTGATGATACTCATAGCATCAGCAAGAAAAGCAATGATGTGCTCCATTTGTAGTTCCCAGAGATGAGCGAGTCCATTAACAGTTTAGCACTAACGACTGACAGTAAGAAGTGTAACTGCAGATCATCTGGCTGCAGGAAACATTTGGGCAGTGAACCGATGGGCACAGGTCCTGCAGAAGGGAGGTACCCGAGTCCCACCTGGCTCCCACTCCATGCACTTTGCTCCAAAATCCATAGGTTCCCCCCCTTCAGCTACCATCTTCACCCTGCAATAATTAAGCTAAAAATTTAAAAAATTTTTAAAAAAAGGGAAAGAATAGTTAAAGCCTAGACCAACACAGGTGTCTTTTGGTACAGAGTCAGGGAAGGCTGAGAGAGAGAGAAATCCATGGTATTTACCGAGCACCCTGCTGGTGATAAAAAATCAACAAATACCCCAGGAGTTCTGTGCACGACTGAACTGTACTTGGGATATTATATTTAAGAATTGGCTGAATACTGTTAACCTTCAGGAAAAAAAAATAGTTTTGTATTTGTACAATAAAAACAAAATAGTATGTATATTATTCTTCCTGTATACCCCATAATGACTAATTTTTCAGTGGGTTCAGAGACTCAGGTCATAAGGCAGCTGGAAGACAGACCAGCTGGAAAACAGAGGTTTCCTCTGAGATGATGGTTCAAATAGCTGGTGTCTTGTTGTGTGTGTTCCCAGGTCTTCTAATGAGGTGTTCTGGGTTTTCTGTTGTTGCTTTTTGGGGGTTTGTTCACCAGTTCCCCCTCAGCATTTAAGCACATTCCTTCCCTGCTAAAAAGAGGATTTCAGAGATCAGAAAAGAAGGTAAGAGAAGTGAATGTAGGTGTGCAGAGCAATCCCCGGAATGCACTGACCACTCATGTCCTTCGTGAAAGGGGAAAAAGAAAGCACTTCTGTGTAAACACTGTAGTTGTGTAAAGCATTATTTCTGTTCTGCATAATCTCAATGATCACACCCTTTTTCTCTCCAGCTGGTTTCAGTGGCCCTTAACTTGTGCTCCTGTCCTTTCCTCTCCTTCTTCACCCTCGCCACTGCTCTTGTTGTTTCCTGGCCCTGAGGAACTGAAATTTTGCCATTTCTCATCCTCATGGCTCTCATGTTGGCTCTTGCTCCCGCTTCATGCTGACCTCCTCTGGGGATCAGGCATACAAGCTCGTCTGGCTCACGTCCCTCATCAGGAACAGGCTGCCTGTGGGCTTTGTGCAAAGATACATATTTGCTTTGAGGCAATTAAGGGATCATGATAACCTTATAAAATATTGGAGTTCCTGAGAAGTTGGGTTTCTAAAGGATACACAGAAACATGGAAGTTTATGGTAATAAAGGCATCTTGTATTTCAGACTTCATTACTATGGCTTTGTAGAAATTGTTTGTTTCCATTGAAAACGTTGTCTGACCTAACCTACAGCAGCCTTGCAAAGGAAAGTGCTCCATTGTCCTACCTTTTCTCCTGTAATTTCAGTTTGGAATGCTTTTAAACATTCTCCATACCCATTCTGCATGCCAAGCTGGGGGGAACTTGGCAGCCATCGCCACAGAGGTGGACCTGTGTTACCTGATGCTGCTCGTGGTGCTACCTTTGAGTATCAAAATGCACTTCTCTAAGTATTTCTTGTGTCAGTATGAGCTGTGGTGACACCTTTTTAGGAATTTAGGAATATTTGGGGCTACAGAAACACATGGGTGACTTCTGGCACATGGGCAAGGAACAAAATTTCTGGTTTTCATAGCCTGGTCTCAAGTGATTAAATTTCTAATAGGAAATGGACATGTACATAACCTGCTCTTTATGAGTACTCTGAATTCCAAGTTTGCCAGGAACTGAGCAGTTATTTGATATAAGTCACATGTATTCAGTGTACATAACACAGCTGGTCGTGGTGCTTTCCTTAGATGATGGCAAAGAAAAATGCCACCCATAGGACTAAACAGCTTTGCTCATAAAATATTCTAAGTGTGGAATTTTAATCTAATCTACTTAACTATTTTATCAACATGCTTTGAGCTGATTAAATCTGCTTCTTTATGCTCTAGGATTTTAAATCTCATCTCTGGATATTTTGTATGTGAGCTTGGAGTTCACTATCCAGTGTGTATGGGAATGTACAGTGGAAATTAAAGACTGCTCAAAATTCTATGTAGCAAACCCGCTTCTTAATGATAGATATTTTTTTTTTTAGGTTCACCGTGCAGTCAGGACACATGAGATTTTTTTTTTTCTTCTAAACCAAGTTTACTGCTGAAGGTAGGAGTATAATTCGCACTAAAGCATAAATCCGCAGTCTGAAACCTTTGTAAGAACACATAATATGACTATTGAGAGTACTCAAGTGCAAAAGATGAAAAATTATCTATTTTAAAGTGCTTGTAAAACCCTGTTGCCCTGTTGACCCATACATACATCTTGTTCACTTTCATTTTTCAACAATAATAATAATGCCACTGTAATGAGCATTGTTTGGACACTGCTGATGAGCATCTAGATATGAAATGATACTCACAGGCCAAAGACCGAAAAGAGAGCAGGTTTTCTGTCACCCTGTCAGCGATATCATCTCCACAAAGCTTGGAGAAAAACCTATTTCTCTCGTATCCACCTTGGGACTCTCCATGATTTAATGCTGCAAGTAGCAGTTTGGCCATTTTCTGGTTCCATGGACTCTTTTGTGCATTAATGGAGGTTTTTTGCTGTCCCATACTTAATATTACCCAAAGGGGAGAGACTGGAAATATCCCACCTCCCAGAGTACAGGCTGGTCACTCCTCTAGGAGTCACTCCTCAAGGAACGCTCCTCTACAGGCTCCAAAATTTCACATAAAATAATTTCAAATGGATTCATACTGTCTCTACTTCCCCATCTTCTTCATTCTAAATAACTTTTGCTCATGAGAATATTTTATACATTCAAAGCATATTCATGAGGATAACTTGTTGGTCTAAAGTGGATGCTTAGATTTAAACAAGTTTTAACCAACTTAAAATATATAGTGTATATCTGCTGGAAGAAGGAAAAATTTAGTCCTTGGGAGACAGAGAGAATTTAATTAACTTCTTACCTCACTTACTGACATGTTCATGGATCCAAATTCAATTCTCTTTAACATGCCTTTTAAAAAAATCCATTGTTATGAAAAGTAAAGTGCAAGCTTCATTACTAAAGCTCATTTTGCATTGCTGCTTTTCTCTGTCACTTAAGTTCAGTACAGATTTGACAGGGATCCCCACTTAGTCCTGGAGCCAGGAGAACTCGGGCCATTAGCTGAAAGAATGAAAAGTCATGAAAAATGTGTCCCTTGCTTTCCACCCATCCTGCCCCCTTGCTCCTCCTGGCACAATCAGATGGTTTTTATCCTCCTTCAGCAATCCAGATCCTATACAAATGATGTTTCATATGTATTGTCCATTCATGAGAGATAATTAGCTCTGATGAGCCCTTGTATCCAGATCTCTTATCTTGCTGTCAGTCCTCTGACACCAAATATGCAATTTGCAGCTAATATTTTGAGTGGAATTCCTCTGATTTAATTTTCTACACTGTTTACCATGTAGATACAGCTGGGAAACATGGTGTTGGTGCTCAACAGAGAAAGAAAATGCATTACAAAAAATTTGCCTTCTTATTATCTCACCCTTTTTCGTCAGGGCTGCACATGTCCTGTCCATACAAATATTCTATGCGTGTGGGCCTCTCAAGGAGTGATATAAACTCATTCACAAATCCTGGGCTAACAGCATCCCCACTGGTTGTGGCATAGCAGATGTTAGAGCAGCGAAAAGCACAACTGGTGGCACTCTCACACAGGGGGTTACTCATGCTTAATGAACCCAGCAAGGGGAAAAACAAAAATTTCACCCACACCTAGCTTTAGCTCTTTGTGGGTGTTCAGTAAAGCTATTTGCTGAGGAATAAAGGCTGCAGGAGGCCGTTGGTAATGTCAGGG
>BJBW01010637.1:79823-135096 GCA_004320125.1 Scolopax mira
GCCGTGCCAGGGCTGTGATGACAATTTACGTGCCCGTGCCTTTGCACTCGCTGGTTTGGAGAAGGTAAGTTGAACAAACCTTATTTTTTGAAGTAATAATACCCATGTCTCTGAGAGGGACTTACAGCAAGTATCTCTCGTGCCAAATTAAAAGCCCCAGCCTTTCCTGTTTAATCAACTGCAAAAGCTGTTTATTGCTTCCTGTATATGAGCATCCCAATGCCACGCTTTAATTAACTGTGGTGGGCTTGGCTGTCATTCGACACAGGTTTTATTAGAATAGAAGTTAAATCCTGTCTTTCATAACTCTCTTAAACGCATCTGTACCGAGCTCTTTTAAGTAATAATTACTTTCCATCAGCTGTCTTTTAGTCATTTCACAGTTGCTCATGGGCAGCTTCACTAAAGGCCAGCACAACTTCTCCCACCTTGGCCAGGACAGGGAAGCTCTCCTGGGAAGAATGCCCAGGACTGATCTGTACAAACCCAACCTTCTTCAGGGGTAACTGCAGCTCCCTAAAAGTCATCTCACGCCAAAGAGCTGTCCCCAGTGATTCCCATGGTGGTAGTTCAGTGTTAACTCTGGATGCACCTGAGGGCTTGTGGGGTTTTGCAAGGCTACTGTGGTCTTGCAAAGCCACTTTTTCCTTCTCACCTTGCCTGGAGGTCCATAGTCACATCCTCTGCTCCTTTCTCTCTTCCCTCTGTGCGTGTCCAAGATACAGTTACCTTGCCCAAGCCTACAGGCTCCTGCAGAATCCCAGGCAAGCAGTGGGCTTTTCCCTCCCAGCTACTTCAGGACTCTGTGTGAGACCCAACACTCCTCCCTCCTGCTGGTATCACCTCTCTGCTGCACTTCATCACATAAAATGTAATTTTTCTGGCTTTCCAGCCTGATTTAACCAACTGCTTACCCACTACCACAATATTTTTTTATTCCTTTTTATAAATGTCAGGTTAGAGCTTTCTAATTTTACTGTTGTGGATCCTCGGAGAGTTTTTGGAAGGGAAAAGGATATATTTCTCCCTTGCTTTAGCCAGGCTTTTTAAGAGGCAGGTAGCAAAATGGAGGTGACATATCTGAGCTGCTTCCCTTGCCCCCATCCTTGTTCTGAGGACAGACGGGGCTCTCCAAGGAGCCCCCAAAATACCATTGCTCTTCACAGACCACAGCACAATCCTCCAGAGGGCTCCAGTCCCACCTCCCACACAGAGCAAAGCCACTGTTTTATCTGCTAACAAAGGTGCTTTTATGGTTCCATTACCTCAGTGTTTGTTTTTCTTTATTTTTCCCTTTCTGTTAGCATTTTAGAGGCTGGTTGTTTTTGTCAGCTGCTACAGTCCAGCTCTTTGTAAGTTAAGCAAGGTGGCAAATTTCCACTTCGTGACTCCATTAAATATTTAAGAGCATTTAGATAGTAGCCTGATGCTTTCTTGTACATGCACTAGATCACTCCCAAATACCTGTTGTCTTCTGTAGAGCACAGACCCAAAACCCTCCCCTCTTGATACCTGAGATGTTAACCCCATCACTGCCTGCTCTCGGGTGGGAAGACACTCAGCTAATAGGGTAGGAGGGAAACAAGGACCCAAAAAAAAAAGGCACATCATGCATTATGTCTGACCCATACCTGCTGCAGATCCTGGGGTTTTGTGTTTAGGGATGAAGCTGAAGCAACACACACATCTACGAATATCCTCCACAGGGCTTTCATGTCAGTGTGAATTTGAGGTTTAGGAGTTCAAGCTACCTTGATGTCATACATATCTAAATAGAGGATTGGAAATTATTGGAATAAATTTGCCTTCATAGGAGGGACCCGGATGGTAGGCGGTAAGGGGAATATTAAATGTGCAGAAATGAACATCACTACGCACCGTGATGCTTTCACTTTTGCAATTATACTTGAATTTTTCCCACCATTTGTAAGTTTTTTCAGGAGATGCTATGAAACTCACTTTTCTGTATAAGTATATTAATTGATGAAGCTAATTTGCACTATCTTGAAAGTATCATGTATTTGAATTTAACATTTAATTATTGTTACTTTCTCAGGCCTTTGTGGGATGATCTCTGGGTATTCCTACAATGTCTGCTGTGAACTTCGTTACTATTGCTCTTAAGAGGAAAAGCAGCAACAAAAAAAATAATTCAGTCCTTCCTTTTTGTTTTTGATTATTCTAGAATTGTCTAAAACCATACAGCTGGAGGCTGCTTATGCTGAGGAGCCATAATACCAGACTGCCCCTAAGAGCTTACTGAGAAATACCATAGAGAAGCTGTCAAAACAGCTCATTTAGTGAGGAGACGAACTACTTGTGGGAAAACCTGGACGCTAAATGGTTACCTGTAAAATACTAACGACAGATATGTGGATATTTGGTCTTACTCCAAGGGGTACATGTCCTAGAATCAGGATTGGGCATGTTTTTAGGCAACACATTAATGCCAGGGGGAGGGTAGGGATGATATATTTTATATCCTTTCTGGAAAACAGATCTCTAGCCTGGGTGCAGGCTACCATTAAGAGAGGAGAAATGATTTTTCTTCTTCCTTGTATTTATGTAGGATGTCTGCCTCCTGTTCCAGTGACAGCAGAGCAAAATTTGTGAGTACCAGCTGTAACACCCTCGTGGAGATGCAGCCGGTGCCGCTGCCGGCCACCGCATCGCACAGCCTTTGCTCGACAGGTGTGTACCCAGGAAAAGTAATAGCACTGAACACTGTCCTCTCTCTCACAGCTGAAATACATCGCTTTGGTGAGCTCTCCCTCCCTCACCAGCATACATCATGTTTTCTTCCCCCACGCTTACACTTCACTAATACTATCAATAACATCCTCCTTCTTCCATATATTTCTTCTTCGCATTTCTTCTGCTGCATTCCTGGTATTTTATCAACACTTGCTCTTTATTCACCTCCCTCCACCCTCAGTTTCCTTCTCCAGTCCACACAAAGACTGTATAACCAGTAGCTCCCCACCATATTCCCAGATGCATCAGGGACCTAAGGATAACAAATAGTGTTGCCCTGGAGGGTGGCTCTTCCCTGCATGCTGCCTTCACTCTCTTGCCCTCCAGCCCTGTCTCAGGAGCAGCTCCCTGCAGCCTTTCCTTTTGCACCCTGCACAGGGGAAAAAGTTCAGCAAGGCATGGGGCACCTTCTCCTCCTCCAGCCATGGCATCTCTTCACTTGTCTGCGCTGGTGTCCATCCAACAGTAGGAGGCTCTTAAAGGACGCAAGAGAAGTGTCTCCATTGGAAAAAGGGCAGAGTTTGGTTGTTAATGGAAGAAGTTCATCTCTCAATTGGATGGAAACTGCAGGGAGAGGCACAGTGACTCTTCTGAGGAAGGACAGGTCCAGCGGAGAGCCATGAAAATTATGAGAGGGCTGGAGCACCTCTCCTACGAAGACAGGCTGAGACAGTTGGGATTGTTCTGCCTGGAGAAGACAAGACTCTGGTGAGACCTTATAGCCCTTTCCAGTACTTAAAGGGGAGCTACAGAAAAGATGGGGAGGGACTTTTTATCAGGGAGTGTAGTGATAGGATAAGGGGTAATGGTTTTAAAATGAAAGGAGAGATTTAGGTTAGATATTAGGAGAAAAATTACTGTGAGGGTAGTGCACGTGTGATGACTGCATGAGTCTTCAAAGCTACCTTTGCCTTCCTACCTGGACTTTCACCCTCATTCCGATCTGCCTTGAGACTCCTAGCCCACGTGGCAAGAGCCAGCTGCAAGGCCAACGCAGAATGTTTTGATCTATTTTCATCAACTTTTGTAGAAGATGTAAATGCCCTTTTTTTGCACAACGCAGTATATGAAGCATCACCAAGCATTACAAAAGCCCACTTTGATCTAATCCCTTGACAAAAGTTCAAAAAATAGGTCCCTACCTGTGTGCAGAACATTTGCTTTCATGCTGCATGGGGCCAGAGCCCAGCTTCATCCTGCCTCTTGTGGTGGGGCTGGAGGTGAAGTGGTCCACATCAAGCCTCCTTGCCTGGGTGGGGCAAACCAAGCCGTGGAATGGATTCTTTATTTATCAAAGCAGGAGACCAGAGCTCTCAGGAAACCATTTACTGTTTTGGGGGTAAAAGCCTATTTCTCCTCTTCCAGCAGTTGCTGTGGCCCTGGCCCGTGCCTCTGCTTAGCATCTCCCTGCTGCTGCTACGCTGCTATTTTGGGGAGTGCGTGTGGTTATTTCATTTCTTTTCCTGCAGCAGCCCAGCTGGAGACGTAAGATAATATCCAAAATAATTAAGCGCTGCTCACAATACAGCTCCAGCTCCAAGACATCTTCAAGGGGAGGTGTGTGAATGGGAGACCCGAGTGTCAGGAAGCTGACAGCCGAGGCGGACACGAGAAGAATTATAGGCATTCAACAAACATTAAAAGGACAATAACACACTGGCTTATGGCTATTTATTTTTTATGAGCAACTTTGGCAGTATTTTGTTTGAAGTTTTGATGGCCATATGTTTTCCAGGGAGGCACAGCGCTGTTTGTAAACTGTGCTATAATTGAAATTGAATTTTTATGAAATCTATGTGAAATATGATAACACATTAAAATACTCTCCTTTGGAGAGTTTCCTCATTGATTTTTGTTGCATTAAATCTGTTTACACATCAAAGGAAAATATTGCATTCTGCCAGTCTTCATTTCAGTCACACCCTTCCTTTTGTTTCCCAGAGACTACACATGGCAAAGCAAAATCCCCTCTGTTCAGAGCTCTTCCAGCACTCACACTTCTTTCAGTGAAATGATGCTTTACGCTATAATTGGCCTTCTTTCTCCCATCTGCTTAGCAAACCAGGAACTTTACAACGTCTTTTCCTTCCTTCATCTTCTCGGCAATTCAAATATATTTCTACGCCGGGACCAATCCTGCCCTACTGAAAATAGATGGGATTTGATGGCTGGCTTTGCCAGGGTCAGGCTCAGTCTGCAGAGGCATCTGATACGGACGAAATCTGTGGTTGGAGTGCACACAGTCATGGCTCAGTTCACTTCAGAGGAGCTGTACTGATTTATCTGAGCATCTGTCCCTGGAAAAGTTTTTAGTTATGGCAGAAAACATTTTAAATTCAACCCTCATATTTTATCTCAGGCTTCTCAGATCTTGCTGTAAAGAATTGGGCTTTCTTTAATTTTCATGTGTGAAAAATGCCATTTTGTATATACGTATGTTTGTGTCTATCAGACTATTTTGTAGGCTACTGAAAAGGGAATGCAAAGCACAGAAATGGTGTGGGTGAAGAGAAAGCATTAACTTATTTTAATCTGATACTAAGGAGAGATTTGCAGAATGAATTCATCTTAATGACCAAACTAAAATGGAAGGTATTCTTGGGACTGATAACTAGATTTATGATGATAAAACCTCCCTTGCTTTGCTCACAAAGCTTCTTGTCAGAGCATCAGCGCTGCGATAAAGCTGGTTGTATTTTCCAGCCCAGGTTGTGTGTGTGAGGAGCTAGGACAAAGGCACATTTCAGACACAAAGGAAATTATCTATTGTGATGTTTTTCTCTGTCACTGTAGGGATAATAGCTAAAATACTATCACTAGTTGGATTTGCCTCCAAGTTAAAGCCAATCTCTAGCCAAATCTTATTTTCTTTTCTCCTCTGCTAGTTGCAAAATCGTCCTGGTTTTAATTCTCCTCCTTGCACTCGGCTAAATTCCATTTTCCTCTGTTTTCAGAACATAAAATATGCTGTACTTTGTTAGATCCTGGGCCCACCAAAGCCTCCCATCACTTTCAGACATCCTCCCTCACAGAGTTCCAGGGGTGGTGGGAGGCACCTGTAGCTGCCAGCACTGCCTGGAGCATGGGATTGCATTGCCTTTTTTATCTTTCCTTCCATGGTGTGGCTACTGGTGACAAAAATCACCTAACTGCTATTAAAAGCGTAGACCATCACGTCCTTCTGGGTGGATACACTCCAAGCTGTCAGCAAGGTACTTGGTATGTTTTCTCTTTGCTTTTCTTTGCTGTGTCTTTGCTTTGGTTAATATGTTCATGTGTTAAATTTAGGACTAAGAGCATCCAGAGAAGAAGTGGCTGCGGCGTAGCTATGGGACTACCTTCTCTGACTGAGATAGAGGAACCTCAGCTTGTGATGCAGCTATGAGGGTTGGTAAGGACAGAATGTGAACCAAACAAAACCACAACCATGTGTATTACTACTTAGATCCAGCACTCAGATGCTGAGTTCACCTCTAAAATGTCTGTCTAGACACTGAGAAAAAATAGTTCCAATTTTAAGGATTTGCAATGAGCATAATCTCCTAAAATGTTAGAGACATTTACTTCTGTGGAAGTTCCTGTAAGGAAGAGCAAACATGTTTAATTGTTTTATTTGTACCTTTTATTAGTGTTCTAGAAAAAGCTTGTAACTTGGAAATGTATATTAATATGTATTTTCAAATCATTTTGTTTACAAAGCCTAAATTTGAACCTGGTGTCCTGCATGATTACCAAGGTGCACTGGTCCCAGCCATTTCTTCTCCTTCTCTCCTCCTGCCCACGTACATGTCAATGTGTCTGAGGTAAGAAAATTCAAGATTTGGGGGGTACCAATATATTGTGAGATTTGTTGCAAAGCCAGATGGAGACTGTGGTAACAGTCAACCATTTTTTCTATCCATGGGCTGCTGGTCCAAAGGGGGCAACTTTGCTGCACACTAGCAGGGAGAGATGGGTGGGTGATTGTCCCACAAGTCATAAAGAAAAGGTGAGGTCTACTGGTTTACTGCTTGGAAGAATGGAAGCAGGAGTGGGGAATATATTTTAAATCTAAGCCATAGCTTTCACTAAATACAAGGTATGGCACAGTGCCTGAGTTAGTCCCTGAATATGTGAAAGTTTGAGGAATTTCTATTATTTCTAACCCTTACAGGCATTTAAAAAAAAAAAAAAATTTTCTGATCTGACAAAATCGGATATTTTCCACCACCCTGTGTACTAAGCAGGGAACCAGCTCTGCCAACACCTGTCTCTGTCTCCTGGGGCAGATATGATGGGACCCCAAACCAGTTCAGTCTAAGATGGGTCTGCCTTTTTCTAGTTGTGAGCTTCCAAGAAAGAACAGCTTGCTTTAAATTAAAAAACAAACAAATGAAAAAAACAAACAAACTCCAACACTCAAGCAAAACCAAACCAAGTAACAAACATAAAAACAAAACTGAAAAGAAATCATTTCTTTTTCTGAAGTTCAAATTTGCCTAGTTACATTCTAAAAAAAAAAACAAACCACCCCAAAAACCTCAAAGAAGTGAGCTGAGACAGAACAACATCTAAAAAAGGGTTTCTGAGCATCTCCTCCTCCCTTCCCCGCCATGCACTTGCAGGTCTGAGCTTCTCTCCTGGAGCTACAGGCTCCCCAGCTCTTATTTTTCTCTTTTTTGCTCCTCCACCATGAGGTGTGTGGGGCAGGTCCTTCTGCTGCCTCCCTGCCCCTGTGCATGTGAATCCACTCACTCCTCTCCCTCCTTTATTGGCCTCCAAATAAACTGGAAAAGAAAAAAAATCAAAACTGCAGCCGGGCAGAGGAGATAGAAGTAAATGCAGTGAAGTAGAACTAACAAGGTGGTGGTAGATAAAAGGAAAAAGAGATATAAATGAGAGAATTATTAAAAAATAGGAGAAAGTAGTGGAAAAGGTCAGAGAAAATCCATAAAACAGAATAGAAATGCAATTTTAGAAGAAGTTGGGGTGTCCCAGCTGTTGTGAGAGCAAGTAGACAGGGTTGCGACGAGCAGGAAATCACAACGTGCGTGTGTTGTGAGCTTACCGTAGCAACACAGAATGCACATTTTATATTAAAAATTAATAATAGTGCCTCCTCCTGTGACTAATAATTAAATAAAACATGAAGAATTGCTGGGTCTGAATAAACAGAATACCACTTCCCCCCGTACGTATATCAAACCCCGGGTATGAGGCTGTAAACCCCATACTGTTAAACTACCCGGTGCCCACATTGTGACCATGCCCTGTGGAAATATGAATAATCTGTATTTCTCATGTGGAAGGGGGTAAGGCAGCACAGGTTTTTTTGCTTCTCTACAGGTTGTGTGTGTGCAAGTGCACACGTATAGATAGGTGTGTGTCCTATGCAAATATATGTTATGCACATACATATTAAAAAAATTGTATAGATATGAATCTGTATATGGATTAACTGCATTAAACGTAAATACAGACCTCCCAATTAAAAAAATTAAATGCTTATTTTTTTCAAGGTTGCCACCGTAGCACGCATTCCCATTTAGGAAGAGATGGCAGCCCTGGGAAGGATTTCTCCTGTTTCTTGGTGTTCCAGGCGGTTTCTAGCACGCTGCCCTGGATGCTCTGCCAGCCCTACACTCACCTGGAAGCCAGGTAAACCCCCTCTCTGGGTGTTGAATGTCATCCATAATAGGTGCATAAAGTATTTTGTTCATGCTTAGGGTGAAAAAATGACTTGATGGTGTTCTGGCACCTATTTCTTACGTAAGTCAGTGAAATCAGTGGTTCTGAGCCACAGATGTGTTCTACAGCTCTTCAGGTCGCACAGGAGAGACTGCCATGACATTGGAAACATCCATTTTAAAGAATAACAACTTGTTTATTCGATTACAGCTATTCTAAGGGTTTTCTGCTGCTTTTGCTAATACGCCTAAATTAGTCTTGGCACATGTGTGCAGCCAGGTCCAGTGTTTGGGAATGTGTTTGGGAATGTGTTTGGGAATGGGAGCCCTACCTGTGGGTCAGTACAGATGTAGCCTGTATTGAAGCAGGATCAGTGCTGAGGACTAGGATGAACAGAAACCAGAGCATTTCCTGCAGGAAACTTGGCATCTGTTAATTATAAAGTAGTGTTAGACTGAAGAGCCATGTAGCAAAAATAGCAACAGCATACAATTTAGGAAATAGTATTTCACAAGTGAATTAATTATCTAGTCACATTGTGGATGATAGTAAATACATGGCTGGTTAGTTTTGGCATAATTCAAAGCAAATGTAGACACTAATAAATAGTTATGCATTTCTGCCAAAACTTTGACGTTAATTGTAGATTGTGATATGCTTGTTAAAATGAAATTTATAATATATGAGCTTTTTTCTATTAAACATATTGCACAACATATTTATTGTGTTATGTCTCTGTTTTCAAAGAGAATAAAATGCAATAGCTGACCAAAATATTTCCAGTTTTTAAAAGGGAAATACTAGTCTATATTATGAATACATTGTCAAAATTATTTTTTTTAATACTCTTTCTTGTTTTGTTTCTAGTTGTCTCTTAAACTTTCAAATCTTTCTAGAACTATGTTCAAAATAATATTTAACATAGAGAAAAACACTAAATATTTCATGGTATAATTAAATCTTATTAATGTAATTGTCTGTATAGTACATATTAAAAATTTACGAGGACCCTCTTCCTTTTCATTAGAAGTTATAATTTCTTATGAAATTACATAAATGTCTTGAGCTCACTACTCAGCTGTGGGAAGCAACAAAAGCTTTCTCATGATTTTATGTTGAATCTAAGTTGCTTTACTCATATTTTTATTTTAGACCAACCAGAAGCGCTTTGTCATGAAATTAGTACTCATGTAATTAAGGTACAAAAGATTAAGTATTTGCTTTAGCAATTGTAGCTCTAGACTATGGTGTTTAATATTTTCTCACTTTTAGCATTTATTTCTTCTTTTCCTTGAGCAGAGTCTTTTAAGGACTGGATACTTAATTTCTTGCTACATGCAAGGCATATACAGAACTATTTACAATTATAAGTTTAAACCAAAACCAACAATATTTTGTAACCTGAGTAATTCCACACATTTCCATGTTGCTGCCCACTCGTAACACCTAGGAAATTGTATGGCAGTCTGTGGATACAAAGGAATAGCACGTATGGAATATGCATTGCTTTCCCTACTAGTATTTTGGAGCACTTCTCTCTACCCCAAGCCCTCTGCCATGAATGTCCCTTCTGCTGAAGTCAGAATCAATATTTCAGTCCTTCCCTGAAGACTGTAATTTCTATAGATATAGAGACTGCATACTTGCCATTCCTCATCTTAAAAAATTTCATACAGTTGGACTGAAAAAAATTTGCCACGGTTGCCTTTAAGCAGCATGAAGAGAACAAGTTTCTGTCTTTCTTTAATTTCCAAGACCTTTCTTTTTAATGAAATTGAAATCCTTATGAAGTTGTCCTGAATCCATCAAATATTCATCTGAATGGTTCTGTTTATTGGCATCTCCACATTAGCATATTGGTCTGTTAAAATTCATGCAACCATCCATCTGCCTAGTGGTTCCACTTCTAAGCAGACTTCTACTCAGCCGCTAGTACCATTAAAATCAGCTTTTTCACTTGAACTTGCTTTCATTTAAGCCACTGTTAACGTAGAGAGGAGCTCATTTAGTGATACTTTTTCACCTTTTAGGTTAACTCTGAATGCATCATTAACAGAAAGATGTTGACTAATTTGGAGGGAGTTTAGAGAAAAGCTATCATAATGGTTAGCAGGTCGGCAAAGCACGCACTGAGCGGAAAGATAAAATGGACTATCTATGTCTAGACTGGCTGGAAAATCATGATTAGAAATTTTTAAAGGATATAAACATGGGTAGTGGAAAGATTCAGTGTGTTAAAATTATAATGAAGAGCTAACACAGGCTCTATGGGGATAAAGTAGAAAATCCCTCTTTAGATGTTTGTGGTGGCCAGCTGAGGGTGGTCAGGACACCACAGTGCTGGGATACAGATCAAAGGATCTCAAGAGCTCTTGTCTAGTGCATATGTGTGTGTTTTAGTAGTTAAATAAGGAAAAATGCCACAAAAAAACCAAGAGAAAAAGCGTGAATGCAGGAAGTAGAGAATCACCATTTATTAGTGGCAACAATTTTTTCTGGTGGGACATATATCAAGTGGTGGGAGTCTCTCTTCTGAGCCACTGAGGGGGTTTAGCACACAGGGTTTTTGAAATAGCAAAACAGTAATATGAAATAAGGAACAACCCCCCATTCCCAGAAATTTTTGACCAAATTCCCCGCAGCGTGGCAGCTCTAACAATAAATGCCACCACCACTTGACAGCATTACTCGATCAGGGGGACTCTGGGTGGTGTGAGGTAGTATCCACTTGCAATTTGTTGCTTATTTGATCTTGATTTGACTCACAACTGTGCAAGTCAGGGACTCTGAATTTGTACTTTCAGTGTTGCTGCAGAATGATACATGACTCAACGTCACACAGACTTTAGGTTGTGTCCACTTTGCTTCATCCAGCCTTCATCCTCACAGAGAGCAGACTCTAAAGCAGGGACGGAAGCTCCAGGCAGAATCCCATGCAGGTACGACTTCGCACAGTCACAAAATACTATTTAATTTGTGGACAGACTGCAGGATGGTGGAGTTTAAAAAAGAAATTTCATTGGGAAGAATTCAAATGAAATATCTTCTTCAGAGAGTAGACTCATTTGTATTCCAAAATGCAATTATAAAGTGGCCTCAGGAAACTCTGTACTCCTTCTGGTCAGCAATATCTTTGCACAAGATCATGGGTAGCTTTAATTTCCAAAGAAGAAACTCACTGAGAGGAACACAAAACCCCTGTAAAAGTAAACATTTTATAAGCCAACTGACAACCGCACTAGAAATATTAAACAAGCCTAGAAAACGTTACTGAGTTTGCCTAGAAATTGTAACGTGCTTGGAGAGAAAAATGTTAGCTGACTGCATCACAGGATCCAGTGATTAGGAACTGAATGAGACCTAAAGACCATGTATTTCAGTAATCTGTCTCTGTCAGCACTGTGATGCCTGAAAAAACTAATGAAGCTCTTTCCCTAAACTCAGGATACAAAGATACAAAATACAATCCAGCCCACTAACACCTGAAACATAAATGTTTAAATTCCCTTTCAGCTTCTTTGGAGCTACTAATTATGTCTCTGGATACCTTGGATGTCCATAGGATTATCTAGTCCCTTTGAAAATCCTTATCCTGGGGCAAATTTAATCAATGAGTAAGGCTATAATGTAGGGACCACTCCTGCAAAGGGATTAAATTCTTGTTTGACTTCAAGCAGGGATACATTTTAAACCAAATAACCAAATGGGCACTGCTTCTCATTTGATTATTACTAAGTTTCTGTGTAAGCTTAGACAAGCTTATGCCCTAGACCAATGGGAAAAACTTCTAATAACCTTTATAAAAATACCCCGAACAAGCTCCAAAGCCAGAGGAGAAAATAAACTTCATTGTGCTGTACTTACAGGCTTAGAAATTGGAGAGCCCTCCCTCCTGACTCCAGGGGAAGGAGGAGTGGAGGAGAGGGGTGGCTTGCTTCCCTGACTACATGATGGATCAGGAAAGCAAATAGCAGCAGTTACTTCTAGCAGATGTTCATGCAACTTGTGCTGCCAGAATAAGCGTTTGGCTGTAGCTTTCCATAGCCAATACGTTACAGGACAGAGGAAAGAAGCTGTCAAGGCTGGCTTGACTTCAGAGTCCAGCCATTCCCAAGCCTAAAACCAGGCACCTTCATTCAGGTGATATTTGAAAAGGAATAAAATGAAGTAGCTTTCTGCACTCCAGTGGTCATCTATGTGTCTGTTTGTGGTTTACTGCCTTTTTTGTTTTGTTTTGTTTTCTGGAACCACTGACCACTGTATTCCTAAAGAAAATTTCTATGGTGCAGTGCATTTTGCAGCAAATACTCACTTCTGTCCCATGGGTATAGCAAGCGACATTTGATCCAAAGGCCAAAGCTCCCCTTATTATACAGCAGAAAGCAGCAGATGCTTTCAAAGGAGTGATGTGTGCAGGGTAGAAAGCATAATGTAATATCCTCTCCCACAAGCTGGACTGACTCTGCTACGAGATGGGAATCCTGAGATTGCTTGTTGTGCTTAAAAAAATGGTGAAGTGTGAGTTTAGATTGAGTAAAATGCTGATGCAAAGGATACTCCAGGAGAAAAATGATGGGTAGAAAATGTAATTTATCTTGATCTTCCCTCCTAATAGTTGCAATGCAAAAAAAAAACCAAAACAAAAAAAACCCACAAAGAAAACAACAACAACCCCCGCCACCTGAAAAATCTCCAAAAAGCAAAACCAAACCAAAACAAAACTCAAAACATAAGAGAAGGAAAAACCCATCACCTTCAAATAGCAATGAGTAGCTCCTTGTCATTTAATTAGTAAGAATAGCAAAAATACCAAAATATCAGGAGCGCTTTTTTATTGTATGAAAATTTTTTTATACTTTATAGCATATCCTCATAAAAAATTCTCATGCCATATATGGTCTTGAGGAAAACCAGGCTTTTTTCCTATAAACATTTTTTTTTCTCCAAATTTTAATTTGGAAATAATGCACTTTGGAGTCAAAAAAGTCCACAACATGATCTGTCTATAAAAGATTTCAATATTTTCTGGAAGATGGGCAGTAAAGTGAGATTTACCCAAAATTACTGAAAATTAGGCTGTCTCCCTTCGGTCAAAGTTCCGTGAAACCTAATGAAAGAGTAAGCTCATTCATTAAGTAAAAAGGTAAGAAGTGTTATTTCACTATTAAAAGCCTGAAGTACTATCACTCACAAAGGTGATAACATGAGACATGTTTATTCTTTCCAGTGCTTTGAGCTCTCTGCATACATATATCACCATAATTAGTTTTTGTATAATGTGCAATGTAAACGTGATCTTGCAAGCAAATTTAAGGACCTTGTGATAAAATGAGCTTGATATTTCTTGGCTGGAAATCAACAGAAATATATTGCAAACGTTTGATATACACTTGTATAAGATCAATCTGGAACCAAGTGGATCACAAAACAGCATCCTCCATTTCAATGCCTGATCCTCTCCTGTCCTTATCCCTGTCTCATCTTTGCCTTTCAGATAACACCAGCAATGAGCAATTTCGCAGCCCCAATTAGCAAATTTACTGACAGCTCATGGTAAGAGGGGGAATAGAAGCGCTCTTCTCTTTCTTTTAGCAGCCTTTTTAAACCTGACAGTGCTGGTGTCTAAACATGTCCTGTATCTTCCCTGAGCACTTCAGAAATGAGACATTCAGTGCACGGGTTTGTTTCATCTTTAGATCCAAAGTGCTTTAGAGGAGATCACGTCATCTCCTATTGATATGTATCCAGGTATCCAACAGTAATAATGCAGTTCGCAGGAAAGAAAAGAGAAAAAAAATCCTTATTTTTCTGAAAGTGGTGAAGGATTTAGATTATGTCTACTCACTGGGAATTGCCTGTGCTATCTTTATTTCAGAGCTCCACTTGGACTTGCTGGTGAGTTTGAAAAATGGGGAAAGCTGTGAGGAGCTGAGTGCTGCTGCACCATGACCACAGCACTCCCACTATCTGGCAAAGCTCATATTATAATGTTATTATAATATTAAAGATGATGATATTATGAACAGGCCTTTTATTTTATTTTTTTTTTTCTTCCAGGGAAGATGATTTTATTTAGGTGCTCCAGTGTTGTAGTACTGCTAATCTAAACATCTAAATTAGATGGGATTAGCATCTGTTTTTCAAAGATTACCAGCATATGCTTTGGGAACAGAACGATTAAGATTTGAGAAGAAAAATTCCATTAAAAGACAGACATGTAAAATCCCTCCATGTATCACGAAATGATCAGAGAGCTGGAGCTCCTCTCATATAAAGACAGGCTGAGCGAGTTGGGTTATTCATGCTAGAGAAGAGAAGGCTCCAGGGAGACCTTATAATGGCCTTCCAGTACTTGAAGGGGGCTACAGAAAGGATGGGGAGGGACTCTTTAAGAGGGTGAAGCGACAGGAAAAGGGGTAAAGGTTTTAAATTGAAAGAGAAGAGATTTAGATTAGATATTAGGCAGAAATTCTGTACTGTGAGGATGGTGAGACACAGGTTGCCCAGAGAAGCTGGTGACTGCCCCATCCCTGGAAGTGTTCAAAGCCAGGTTGGACGGGGCTTGGGAGCAACCTGGTCTGGTGGGGAGATGTCCCTGCCCATGGCAAGGGGATTGGAACTAGGTGATCTTTAAGGTCTCTTCCAACTCTAACCATTCTATGATTCTGTGATCATACCTTATACTGCAGTGGTGGTGACTTGGAGGAAGAGCATCTAAACTCTAGGAACATGTGTCACAGAAATCTTCCATCCCCAGCGCTGCTGCTCCCAAAGTAACTTCTCTAACAAGTTAAGAACTCAGTGCAGCACCATGTAGGCAACACTTAGAACTGCTAATATTATTAATAAGGATATTGTGAATTTTGGCAAACAGGAAACAAAATATCAATGAACTGAACTGACATTTGAAGCTAAATATAGTCCATGTTAATTTTTAAAGCTTTGAATTACAAGAAGAGCTTCACAAGTTCTAGTTCAATCAACAGTAATTGCAATTTGCCTTCAGCTACTGTGTCTCTGTGTTATTTTTCCTTGTTGGTGTGGGAGATAACAAATGTGTGAATGACATTTCAGCCTGGTAATTGGGCCATTTATAGTTCCTTGTTAGTTCTTGCTGGATAAGGGCTGTGGTGCTGATTTTACATAAGGATCAAGCACCTCATTAAAACCTCAGCACTGAAAGCATGCCTGTGATACCTGACTGCAAGACAAGTGTTGCCATGTAATGCATGAAAAATAAGTGACTTTGTGCTTGTCGTTTTCATTAAAATATGTCACTTTAGACAACTAAGGCAATCCCTTAGTCTTTTTCTATATTGACCTTCTTTAGGGAAGGCTTTGTTGGTTCAAGTGGTGTTACCCACTCCTTGTCCTGCTTTTGTTTTTTACAGGAGCTGAGCCAGCTCACAGCCCCACGCCAGCCCTGCTCCTCGCTCTCTGCTGTGGACAAGGCTGGTGCAAGGGGCCAGGAGATGTCAATGGTGCCTCTCTGCAAAGCCATGACTGCACCTCTCTCAGCCTGGGTCTGCACATTGGCAAAGAGATCATGCAGTGCATCATCTTTCTTGGGTTTTTTTCAGCATCTCCTATGATATAATTTATTCCACATTATGTGTCACCTACCTCCATGGGTAAGTAAGCCAGGACAGACAATTACAGTCCTGTTTTTCACCCCATCTTTTTTTGGACAATTTTCCCCCCAAAGGTTGTGGAGAAGCTCTGGATGTAGCTTTAGAGTGAGATTTTTACTGTCTGTCTGTGGCCATGCCAGAGATAGTGAGGGTTAGAGGATTCCCTGGCATAGCTAGTGTGAATTAATTATAAGTAGTTGTAGGAAGAAAACCAATTGCTTTCAGTAGAGGAAAAAAATCTAAAAAACCAACAGATATTTTCAGACACAAAACTTTGACCATGGGCACATAGCTGTCGTTCTTCCCGTTTCATCAGCTGGTTTAATAAAAGGTATTTCCTCTCCCCCTGAAAACCTTGTTTCTCTTATATTGTCAGATCATCACAGCTATTACAATGCTACTATCGTAATATTAGCAGGAAAATGTTAGCAGTATCTATTCAGCTGCAAGCCATTCCCTGATACCATCAGGGCGTATGAATTTTTTACTTGGATATATAAAAGCAAGATGCTCAAGTTCTCAATATAGTTTTTGTAGAAAAAGATATTGCCCCACAACTATCCGCTGAAGGTTTGGAGCATAGTTTTATGTTTGGTCTTGGTTGCATTGTTTCACTGCAGCAGCTGCTCCCATTTTTCAGTAGTAAAATGGGAAGAATTCAGTGAACATGTGAGAGAAGAAGTCTGCCTCAACTTGTCGAGATTGTCACTTAGGAAGAAACTTATTAGAAATACAGGCTGCGTTTAGCACTACGCTAGCAGTGACTTGGAACCCTCTTTATTATTAAATTCATGGTGTTTGCAGTGCTCAAAAGTGAGTGCAAAATGTGCTTGACTTCTCTAATGGGTTTTGGAATCAGAAAAATATGTAAATGCCTGAAGATCTTTCCAGTGTTGTTGTCATCATCCATCTGCATTATATTTTTGCCTTAAACTAGAAGATTCCCTCATAGTGAATAGAATGCTTAAAGGGGAGACTTCTATTGCCTCTTTTATTGATTATTAATGAAATCGTAGTGTGCTCAGTCTGTTAAAGCTGCAGCCCTAAAATAAGGCTTGGTAGTCATAATTGCTTCTCTTAAATCATGAATATATTAAGAATAGGAGCTTTTCCAGAATATTTTATGATTTGTGAAAATTGTGTAATAATCATTGCCTGATTTGCTGAGATTTTGGAGTACTTGCTGAGTATTTGGAATATTCTTCTTAGGAGAATCAAACATATTTTATGTTCTTTGAATTTTCAGGCCACTACTTCTGGGTCAGAAGTAGCGACTGAAAAAACCTAACAGATAATGATGAAAAATGTGAATACACTGAAGCCTCTTAATAAAATACACTATAGAAAGCCATTGTCTCGTTTAGGAGCTAAAAAAACAGAGAGCAAGTGATTATAAAGAATCACTTTATATCCTGGACTGGGCTTGGTAGGCAGCCATATCTATGGGCTCGTCCTATGGACATGCAGAGCAGATGCACTCCATACAGCTTCTTCTGTGCCTTCAGGGCATGTTCCCAGCCAAGCCAAATTCCCCTGTGTCAGCCAACACTGCAAAGCCTGAGATGTTTATAGTCTTTTCCATACAAATTATGACATGATACCCATGGCCCTTTCCTTACTTTGGCCAACTCATGAGAGTGGCAATACCACTGCATTGGGACAATGTACAAGTAGTGTAGTAGACCCCAGATGAATGCTCTTTTCATTGTAAGTTGAGGAATGTGCCTTAGTCACACACATTTCTTTGCTCTCTCTTAGCATGAGCCATCTATCCATCAATATTTTCTTTCAATAGGAAAGAAAAAAATAAAGCAGACATTGCATCACTTGCTACCTCTTTTGTAAGAATCTTACTGCAGAACTTTTGAGAAAAGAATCCATATTTCCTAGTGGATCTGTGCTTGACCAGGCATGTGTTCTTAGAGAGACAAAGCTGAGATGTCTTATACCCCAAAGTGTCTTGTCCTGATGTTACAGAGAAAACTGAAGTTGGTTATAAAGGGATAGAATAATTTCATACAAAAATACGGGAACCATTCTTGATATAGTAAACCATTTTAAGTAAACAACTTTAGAAATGGTCAAAGCTGATTATTCAACTACCTCCTTTGGGATCAAAGAAAATAATGAAAACAATTAATCAAGGGCTATTGGAGGAAGTGTTTTGGAACAGCCAAACAGGTTAAAATTTAAAATTGCAAATGATACAGCATTGTTTCTTAACATTTATCAAGATTAATTGTCACCTCCATTCTGGTCATCTAGTCCCACCTCAAGTGGACAGGAGAAGTACATGATAGAGAAGCTGATGACATTTTGTCTTACACCATCCTCCATAAAAGCATCACAAGATGCATTTGAATGTAACTCCTTGGCAGAGTGCTGGTCCACTCAACCTCTTCCAAACCAGTGAAAAAAAGCAGCTAAAAGAGCAGGGTGGTTTGGGCAAAGCTGTGTCCCACCATCTCTACTGCTGTAGAGCCAGGTCTTGGAGGAGGCCTACTGCTCTCTTCCCTTATCCACAGGGCCTTGTCCTCGCTTGGTATCACCATGGACCACACATCGCATCTGCCAGGCACTGGCTGATAAAAATCCTCATTCCCTTCCCTTTAGTCATTTCCCCAGTGTTTCCATGGAATTGCCATGCCAGCAGGACCAGGTCGTGACTAGTTAATGTGCTGCAACACGTGCAGTCAGGTTATAATTTTTACTGAGCTTGATGGTTGCGCGTCCTTTGTCTGGGCAGAAATCACTGCATATTGTGAAACTTTCCATTTCATTTCTTTCACACAGGACGTTTCTTGTGTTACACCTTTAAATTTTTGAGGGTTTGAAAAGAAGCCGAAATGCTGTTTCAGGTCAGTTCATTCTTATTTGAACAAAGAAAGGCTTCCAGCTTAAAGCATGTCTTCTTAAATTCAGTTCTCACAAAGGCTTTACATGGAGTGATCACCAAAGCAGGTATTGTCTCCTTTTAAGTATCTTTGTAGGGGTATTTCTTTCTAGTTTTGGCAAGGAAATTGCTTAAGAATTGCCAGATAATGACTGCCTAAAGAACATTAATGGGTTTTAGCTTTTTGACTCTGTAGTCAGTTAAAGGAATATCAAAATGACACAAATATATAATTTTTAGAGCAGTCATTTTAAAAAGTTTTGTAATTTTGATTGTAGCAAAACACAAAACATGAAGATAGACACATCAGAAGAACATATAGTTTTGGGGTTGTTAAGAAATATATGTACGTTTTCATTTTTAAGCAGACGGATTTATTAGTAAGAAACTTTTTCTACAAAACATTTCTCAGCAGTAAATGTTCTTAACATTTGAGGAATTAAGAGTTTAGAATGCTTGTAAAAAGGATTAATATTACTAAGATTTTTTCAAAACCACAATGGCTTCTAGAAGTAAGATCTTTTCTTGCAAATGGGGATGAAGAAAGAGCCATAAGTGTGCCAGTTTTGAGAGTTTACTGTTCTCCTGCTGTTGGAGCAGGAAGGACATCTCGAGCTCCTGGCCACAGGCTGCTTGTGACCATGCTGTGGCAGATTAGAAGACACTGAGATAAGACCATGGTAGCTGAGGAACTGCAAAAGGCCATCTGCTTTGTACAGCATAGACTGTACAGATAAGACTCCCAGAGCCCAATTTTTCATGATATACAGTGGAAGAATAAAGTATATGACTCAGAGACTCTCCTCACTGTGCAACTTCACCTTTACATATGCTCTCCTCAGAGAGCAACATCATCATTAGCGTGCTCAGCTAAGGGTAGAAGCTCAACATATCTCACACAAGGCTATTTAGATTTTACACTTAAGAAGATCTTAAGCAGGTTTTGTTTGGGAATTTTTTGGGGGGAGGGTTTGTTGTTTGTTGTTTGTGGTTTTTTAATTCATTTATTTTTGTGGATTTTTTTTTTCAAACCATCTCAAAGCTTTCACCATTCCCACCCAGGAGACCAAGTCCATCAAGTGAAGATCCATTTTATGTCCAAACCCAATGGAAAGGCATCTTCATGTGCCCTCTTCATCTAGTGGATAGAAATAAAACCCAAACAAAACCAATCCCCAAAACTAAACATGGTTGTATCTCTCCTTGACTTTCAGATTAAGGGCTTCTGCCTCCTACCAGGTCTCACAGATACCATCTTCATTTTGTCTTAACTTCTCTCCCTCAAAACCACCTCCCAGAATTTTTGACTATGCCCATGCTATGTTAGAAACCCCAAACTGATGGAGAGTAACTGTCCAGGCTTTGGTCTTTTCCCATCCTCTCCCATCCTTTCCTTTCACTCTTCTTATCACTAGTGTTGTATGAATCTAATCACCCTCTGATCTCCTCCAGTTTCACACTGTCCTAGCTGTCCCAGGCCAGGGCACTTCTGGTGGCCCTCCAGGGTCAAGAATAGAGAAAGAAGAAGGAAATGCAGGTGCTTAAAGCCCATCTCACACAACAAAGACACAGGTAAAGAGCCTACACCCTCATTTTATTTTCACCATTCTCATCTTTAAAGGTCACCTTGAGCGTTGTCTGCCTAATTGTGAGCCTTTTCAGAAGGCAGGGTAGAATTTTGCATATAAACTTTTACAGATTTATAGCTTTGCTGTGTTTGCACAGTCTTTTATAATTTAGAGATTATTAAGTTACTATCAAATGCGGTATTCCGAGAGTGTCATGTTGCAATATTGATTTTGCATATGTAATGCATATAATGCTTCTTTTAATGGAATTTTTACAAAGATATGTAGAGTTAAATATGCTTACAGATAATCACAGTCTCCTTGTGTGTTTGTAAAAGATAGCTATCATTTAATTTAAGTACATAGGGTTCTTTTTCTAAAGCAAAACAAGATTTTGTAATTGATAAAGTGGATATATACATCTGCGCATTCCCTATATTTTATAATATCTTTCAGCAATAGACTTCAAACTCAAGTAGTTATTGCAATCAAATATAAAAAAAAATACTATAGATGTTGTCTGAGTCATGCAGACTGCAATTTAATAAGTGCTAACTTATTCAGATTTCCAACTCCACTAAACTATAGTACTCTGAGAACCAAATCCTTCAGGTTCCCTTGAAAATTTCTGGCCTTAAAACTTAGAATGAGTTTTTGTCAGAACGAAGTTAATGCTTCATCTTTTCTAGGTTATTAAGTTTTAGTCTTACACTACCAGTAAGAACAGCGATAGGTACATAGAGAGGGCAATTGACTGTCTCAAAAGGTTAACTGACTTCTAGCTGAAAATGAATACAATTACTCACCAAAAAGCAAACGACTAAAACCCTCATCTGAGGAGTTTTCAAATGCAGCCAGAGTAGACACTGTGCAGCTGAGGAAGGATGGAATTTATAAAAAGAAATAAAAAATATCTCAAGAAATAAAAGATTAAAGTGATTCATGGTAGCTTTCCAAAACAAATGTAGATTATTTTGGCTTGAGGAAGAGAATACACCATTTACTGTCCTTTATGAACTTGGTTGCCTTGAAGTTGTATTAATTTGTTTAGCTGCATGGGGTAAGGTAGAGGAATGAGAGAAAGGCACGGGTCACTGCATGGATCAGTTCAGCCCCGTTTGCAGTATCACAAGAAAAGATTACTTACCAAATTGAACAGAACATTAGGTATTGTTCTTCTGGGGCCAAGCCTGCGTTTGTTAAAAACATTGAAAGGTTTGCTATGTACTTCTATGAAAGTAGGATCAGGACATGACTGCATGGGACTGGGTGGGAGTAAGAGATGCAGAAACTGCCGAGTAACTCCCATGAGTGTCAAGCCCTGCAGAGCTGCAGCCATGCTCCTGCATCACCAGTAATGCTGGAGCAACCACTGAGAGGTTTTGAACCACTGAAAAAAAATAGAAATGAAGGAGAAAAATTTTTTGTGTGCTGTTAAGAGTTTATTTATTTTTATTTTTCTCTCCCTTATTTTTTTCTTCCTGTTAAAGAGAAGTTTAGCATCTCATCCTGCTCCAACAGACCAGCCCAACCCCTCCTGAACAGAAGTGATGATAATTTTGAAAGGGGGTGAATTTTATGACTTTCTGTGATGATCCAGCAATGAGGGGATGAGAAAGAAAGTCTGAATAGCATGAAATAGTAAAAATGGTGGAAACTCAACATAATTTGGACAATCAAGAGTGTTTAATTCAACCTAATGTGGTAAGTCTTTTTTGAAAAACTTTCAATATTTTCAAATTATGAAATGATTGTTTTTTACCCTTTGGTCATTTTTTTGATTGGAAAGAAAAGTGGGGTCTTATCCAAAAGAAACCTTTTGTTTCTAAAGTATTGAAATGAAATATTTTCAAAATATTCCACTAGATTAAAAAAAAAAAAAAAAAAAAAAAAAAGAAAAAAAGCCAGGATCCAGCTTATTAAATGTGAGTAAAAATTACAGATTACTTTTCTGCCCCATCCTTTGTGACTCTGTTCCCCAAAATCTCCACAACCACCATGTAAAAAAGTCTAGTTTTTTTCCTTTTCATTACACCCATGTTTTCTTTAGAGACATTCATCCTGTTCATAATTGTGGGGACATTGCATAACTCCGGAGCCTGTCCTGCAGCATTAAAAGCAAAGAAAGCAAATAATTCAAGGAGCTCTTCTCCCTTTTTGCCAGACAAAGGCAGAAGATGACCCAAGCATATTTGTAAGTCATAGCTGTTGCTGGACCTACTCAGTAGCAATGTTTTCTGGGTATCCAACTCACACCCTTGTGTGTCATCTGCAGAAACACCAAGTGCTTGCAGATGTGGCTGATGGGAATAGGAGGGGTGCCCTGAACATACCCAGTGTCATATAATGCTGAGCACTCTAAAATATTCAGATCCCAGAGGTCCTAGACTGGACAGCCAAAATTAGCAAACCAATTTGACCTTCGTCTGTCTGTACATTGGTTTCTTACAATAAAATTAGCAGGTTACCATCCTGTCATTGCGGCGTTGATGTGAAGATCAAATGGACACAGATCTGGGGAAATAATTAATGTGGTTTAAAAGTCATCAAGGAGTTTAGCAGGTCTGTCCTCAGCACGATGTTTAAACCGTGCTGGTAAATATGATACGTCCACACAATTAACAGTGGGGCTGAAATAAAATATTGACTAGCTGTACTCATTAAAGGAGCCCTGGTTGATCCGTGCACCAAGAGAGTCAGGGGTCCTAGAGAAATAATAGCGTGTCACAGTGTAATTACAGATCGCATCAATATAGAGCACGAGAGAGCAAAAAAAAGAAGGTTGCCCAGACAACCTGGTTTATGAATGCTTGACTTTGCAATATTAATGACAAATGTTAATAAATTATTAACATTTATACTTTGTGCGTGGTGGGTATGAAATGTAACAGAAAGCTTATCCAACCTGTGTGTCAGGTGTGGTTTGGCAAGACACAGACCCGGACCAATAATTGAGACACATGCAAATAGCATTCACCTGGGCTTTCCTGGGACCCGAAACTACCTCACCTGAGCTCCTCCTAAAAACAGTTTTTCTCCAACTGCAGAAAATAAGTTGAGGGGTTTAAACCAAAGGAAACTTTCTTGTTGTGTGTGTGTGAAAGGAAATCCAGAGAAATGATGTCAAAAAAGCCCACAGAGTAAGAAATTGATAATAAACAAACCTACCCTGCCCTCAGGGGTTTGGGTACCAATCCTGAATACTGTGTTTGTTCTCACCAGGGGCTGTGAAAACAACCCCTTCATAAGCTACTACCTCTATTTCCCTAGTTAATAAAATTGCCAGTAATGGCTTATAGAGAGTTAAGGAAATTAAATCATTAAAAAATAGAAGATTATGTCAGGATACTGAAGGACAATAGAATATGTGGCTTCATCTCATGAAAGCATGCTACTGCTCTGGGGGTTTGTTGCCCAGAAATACATTTTGCAGGGCTAGGCCATTTCCTCAGCCTGAAAACTAACTAGAGAAGTTTTCTTCAAATTCACAGAATCACAAATTCTCCATAAATGCCACAGACAGCTGGAGTTTTGTAGCAACAGAGATCTCACGGCCTGGAGGCCAGATAGCTGCATTGCTTGCCAAGCGCCATGCACTGTGGGAGAGGACGTGTGGTGACAGCAGTGGGTGACATTGACAACGTGGACAAGCTGCTGTGCTCCAAGAGGTAAGGAATTGCTCATCCAGATGGCTAGCATGAAGTTAAAAGTTTTCATACTTAGTGCCAGTGGGCACTAAGTAACTGAAGTTAAACATATTCCAGTATTCTACTGGCAGCAGCTGCAGTTTACTGGTTTTTCTCCATGGAAAAATAGGCTTCAAAGGCTGCACTGGAAAAGGCATAGGTTAATTTCTCTCTTAGTTTTCAGACAAAATTCTCAATCTGTAATGTTTTTTGCTTAAGTAGCAATTGACTGCTGGTACAATATCCGAAGGTTTTTGCTGGATTTAATTGATTTCACGTATTTAGGCATAAAGCATGGTGGTTAGCTCTGATATAAACCTGGCAGCTTCAGTTCCTTTCCTCTGAGACATCCACAGTCTTTTTTGTCCCCCACAGTACAGTGTGGGGTACTGTCTGGATGAACAAAGGTTGCAGCTGATTTGGAGCTATGCCTTTGTGTCTTCTGGCTTTTAATAACACAAACATTAGGACTTTTTCCTTTCCTTTTCCCTTCTTTTTCCTTTCTGCTTTTGATTGATCTTAACTGACCCACAGCATTCCATATGTAACGCAAACTTATTCCTAAAGCTCTTCTGAGCATATGTCGTGTTGTTTCCTAAACTTGTTAACTGCTCCATCTGTTTCCCAATCTTCATTTTGAAACATCATAAGATATTCAGAAATAGTAAAAGGTCTTTTAGGCCTTGCAGCTCTGTTCTCACTGTCTCTGAGAGTTTTGTACTCAGCCATTTTACATTCTGATTGGTCTCTTGGGCAATATATTTTAATAAGCCTCTAATGCAGACCTTAATTATCTGAATCTGAAAATCCAAGCTCCTAAACATCCTTTTCCTCCTCTTCTTCCGAAAGCCTCGAAAATACAGAGAAGTACATAATTTCTTAATTACAATTTGTTTTCTTTCGGCCATTAGCTGAACTTTAGTAATGTCTTTAGAAGCAAGTAATTTTCTAATTTACGTGACCAGTATTAATTATTGCTAGGTGGTTGCTGCCTACTCAGAGCTGCAACCCGGGGGTTTTGCTGGTGGGATGTGACCGTCTTCTCCTGCCAGAGGCTCTGGAGCAGCTGGGGTCAGAGCTACCCATGGAGAGGCCTCTGTCTACAAAGAAATCTCAGGATATAAAACGTAAAACTGACGGTGCTGGACTGGGCTATAAAGCCATCCGGTTCAGTATTTCATCTCTGGCAGCAGCTATTAGCAAATGCCTAAGGAATAAGAGCACACCTGCAGTTTGGCACTTCTGCTCTCACCCTCGCAGCTTAGCAGGGTCTGAACCAGAGGTTGTATCCACATTTTATGTAGATTAGCCCCAGAAGTGCGTTTCTTCCCTTTATTAGTTTAATTGCATTTGAAGATTTTTTTTTTATGATTTTTAGCATCTGTAACACCCTATAATAATCAGTTCTACAGTTTAATTGTGAATGTGTAAAAAAAACTCTGCCCTTTGCCTGTTCTTAAATTGCACAAATTAATTTAGTGCACCCTCCCAAACTCTTCTATAGTAAGAAATAGCAAATAATTGCTCCCTATTAACATTTTCTTTGTTGTTCATAACTTTGCCTGTGACATCCCACCTCAGCCATCTCTTTCCCAAACAGATTGCATACCAACCTATTTAATCTCTCCCTATATCTAATGGTCTATATCTTTCTTTTATTTGCCTTTCCCAGCACTACTATGTATCTCACATTAAATAACTACCTACTTGGTTTCTAGACTGAGTCGTATCAGTTGAATTGTATAAAGTCAACTCCATGTGACACATGTAAGAAAAACGTTCTAAAATCATCCTTTGATGTTACTTCAGATATAACTTTAGACTAGAGATCAAACTCAATCACTAAACAGGGTACCAGTGTGAATACATACATTTCCATGGAGCAGTACTTAGGTTTCTTTTAGAGAAGACAGTTCCACAATTCCTGCTTCAAATAAATCTGAGATGTGCAAAGTGTGAGCGAAACGAGAGCAGGACCCTTGAATTCTGTATTTCTTCCCTTTATATGAGAAAGTACATCCCTTTCCCTCATTGACTGGGCATTGGGCAACAAAACTTGCTGTTTCAAGAGCAGGAAACCGTAGATCTCTGTAACCAAGAGCAAGTTAAAGGATTGTCCATGGAGCAGAAAGGGGGAGTGACTCCTAAATTGCTTTTACAGAAACTAATTTCTGAGGACAGCTTCTGAGGATTTGTACTAATTATGTTTGAAACATTTACTTATGCTTAAAGATAGTTTAGAATCTGATATTATAAACCAATCCCTTGGCACCTCAATTTTAATTTAAAACGGGTTATACCTCTTGTGCAGCCCACAGAGAAGATGGTCTCAAACTGTTCCTTGGTACATTTGCATCTTGTGGAGCAACACCACAAGGAGTGCTGCTCACAGGCAGGAGAGATGTGCTTGCAAACTTAGAAACTCTGTGGGTGTTATTATGCTGTGTGGTTAAAGGGTCATTCCCACACTCACTTGAAGGAATCCAGGGCATAATGGCACGAGACCTATTGTGGGATGAAACCACAGGTGGGGAAAAGTCAGGGCTGGCTCTGGAGACCAGTGGGTCTGTGTGATGGTTGCTGAGGGGTCCACGTTGGCTACAGGGAAACTGGAAGGTCTGGTTGGCTGGGAGACCTGCTTGTATATGTGTGTGTGTGCATGTCTGTGTGCAAGGCAGTGTGAAGATAGGAGCATCCAGAAGTAGCTACTGGGTAGACTAGGTGGCTAAGTCCAGCTGCTAGAGGGATCCACACCACATATGTATATGTACTTCCCAAAAATGGACCTTCATCCAGATCAGCCAGAGGAGGAAATGAGATGAGGCCATTGGTACTATCTGTGTTGACGTGTTACTGTCTGTGTTGACCTGTACACATGTGTGTTGTTTATGTGTGTTTGTGGCATGCCAGCTGGGGATACACATTCAACCCCACTGTTGGTTGGGTCTCAGGGCTTGGAGCTGCAGCAGCCTCACCTCTACTGGGCTACTGGATTGGGAAACTTGTAAGATTTTTACAGGGGAATTAGGAAAACTAGCTTGTAAACAGACAATTGCTAAATGGTCCAATGAGTGTTCCTTTCCTCTTTTCCCTGTGCAACCTGCTCTAGGTGGATCTGCTAGCACCCCGCAGAGGGGTTGGACTAGGTGACGTCCAGAGGTCCCTTCCAACCCCATATCATTCTGTGATTCGGTGTGTATTCTGCTTTTAGCTGTTGGAATTTGCTTGGTTAAATCAAAGCACCTAGCTAATGCAGGCTCTTCAAGAGAGTGCTGATGGCTCAGGCTTCAGGTTTCTGTTACATTTATTTGAGATTAAAGAAAAGTCAGTGATTTACTGAAGATGCATTTGAAGTTAGGTCCGGTCTACTGAATTTGTACAGCTTTGATGGAATTGTCTGTGATGTATCAGTTGGCCCAGATACCAAAAATATTTTTAAAATGCAAGCACAGATTTTTTTTTCTTTGCTTGCTTCTTATAGCCTACAGCTGTACATTTAAATGTATAAACCAGTATCTCCCCTAACCTTCCTTTGCTAAAGCTAACCTGCTTTAGCAGAATGATCAACCTTGCTGTGATTATGTCAGAGATATGATAAGTAAATTACAGGCTACATGTTACCTTTTATTTTTACCAAAAAAGAAACATTGAACGAGTGGCAGTTACCATACTGATTATGTCTACATTTTTGCTGCCTTAAAGGTAGTTAAATAATATGTTGTATTTTCTTGTGAATAATAATAGCATACTTCTGTGCTTCTACTCCACTCTGGTGAGACCCCACGTGGAGTGTTTTGTCCGGCTCTGGAGTCCCCAACATAAGAAGGACATGGACCTGTAGAAGTGGGTCCAGAAGAGGGTCACAAATATGGTCAAAGGGGTGGAGCACCTCTGCTGTGAGGACAGGCTGAGAGACTTAGGGTTGTTTAGCCTGGAGAAGAGAAAGCTCTGGGCGGACCTTATTGTGGCCTTCCCATAGTTAAAGGGGGCTTGTAAGAAAGATCAGGGCCTGTTGTGATAGGACAAGGGGCAATGGATTTAAACTAAAAGAGGGGAGATTTAGACTAGACATAAGGAAGAAATTTTTTAGACTGATGGTGGTGAACCACTGGGACAGGTTGTCCAGAGAGGTGATAGATGCCCCATCCCTGCGAACATTCAAGGTCAGGTTGGACAGTACTCAGAGCAACCTGATCTAGTTGAAGATGTCCCTGGTCACTGTAGGGGAGGTTGGACTAGATGAGATTTTAAGGTCCTTTCCAACCCATACTTTTCTATGATTCTATACCAGAAATTATTTTTCCTTTACCTTAAGTTCTGCCTCGTGGGAATCACTAGCCAATGTCATACGTTGTGATGAAGGTCTGGATGGGTAGCACACAACCAACCAGCACTAATAGTTCTCTGCTGAGAAAATTACTCTGAAAATTTAAATGCAAAAGAAGATGCATTTCAGATAATCTTAGAAAATGAAGGAGGAATAAACAAGCCAGCTGGGACTCGGTGGCATTTTCTGATTTGTGTAGGGCCTGCTCCCCTCTTGTTACCAGCATGTGTGCAAACAGTGGCCATGCATTTTGTACTGATTAGCCTGACGGTTTGAAAGATTAGCTTGGTTTGACGTGTAACAGTGAATGCAATTAGGAAAATAAGACCATATGTTATAAGGACCTTAGCTGGATAATGAGAATGGAGAGAGATGAAAAGTGTGTTCCAAAGTCTCAGTGAAGTGATACGTTTAGCAAACAGAGGCTGTCAAATCTCAACTGACTATACAGAAGGGCTGTTGCATCTAGTTATTACTGCAGAGGATTTACAGAACATGATGAGTTAATGGCAGATAATTTCACAAAGCAAAGACAAATAAGTTAACAAAGACAAAGCCATCAAGAGTCTGCTTGAAGTGAAAACAACATTTTCATGGGCACTGATTTTATTTAGCTACAACATTTAAAGTTACAAAAAACACACTTAAAGAGAAAGCCAATCCACAAGATGATGGTAATTTATAAGTTGTTTGGAAAATTGGGATCAAACCAATATGAAATTTGTACATCAGTTTTTCTATGGTGGGTTAAGATTTTCTTATTCAGGATCTGTGGTTCCTGCTTATCAGACACACTGAGAAGGATTCTTCCCTTTTCCTTTTCTTGACAGCTTTTTTTGAGAAGTGCAAAAGCTTCAAAGAAACTCAAGAGCAAGCTGGTCAGGTATGGTTAGACTCGTCCTCAGAATCAATGTGATGTCAAACATTTTTGCTGTTGTCTTTATCTATGAAATCAGTCTGTACCACTTTGTCGTTTACTACAATGCCTCTTCTTTCCCCAAAATCAATAGTGGTAGCCATGTGTACATGCCTCTGAGAGCTGCACATTCTGTAAATCTCTGGTTATACTTTCTGCTCTTCTTGGACACTGCTGGTTGAGCTTTGTCTCTTTTTCTGGTTCACAGTACCCCTAATGAGGTGCTCTTCAACATCCTGTATTCCCTCTGTTTTCAGAGTTGGTGTGGCCTCACCTTGAGTTCTGTGGACAGTTCTGGAGCACGCAATTTACAGAATCACAGAATCTTCATGGTTGGAAGGGACCTTTGAGATCATTGAGTCCATTTAAGAAGCATATAAAGGCTCTTGAATGCATCCAGAAGAGGGCAATGAACCTGGTGAAAGGTTTGGAACTATGTCTTATGAGGAGTGACTAAACTTTTTGGGCTTTTCCAGTTTGTAGAAAAGGAGGCTGAGGGTCCACCTTACTGCTCCCTACAGCTTCCTGAGGGGGGATGTGGAGAGGGAGGTACTGAGCATTTGTCCCAGGTATCCAGGGATAGGACGTGTGGGAATGGGTCAAAACTGCACCAGGGGAGGTTTAGACTGGACATGAAAAACCATTTCTTTACTGAAAGGGTGGTCAAACACTGCAACAGGCTTCCTGGAGAGGTGGTCAATATCCCAGGCCTGTTAGTGTTTAAGAGGCATTTGGACAGTGCCCTGAATAACATGCTTTAGCTTTTGCTTAGCCTTGAATTTGTCTAGATGATTGTCACAGGTTGCTTCCATCTGAAATAGCCTATTCTAGTCTATTTGTGCAGCTGATTGTTCCTGTTTACACTTGAAACTTGTTCCTATTGAATAACTTTCCCTCTCCTGTCACCCTCTCCCAGATCAACTCCATAGTTCAAGACCATTTCGAACTTGGTTTGGGGTTTGGATTTTTATGTTCATGTTCCAGTGTGCTTACAGTTCCCTTCATGTTAAGTGCAAATTTTATAAGTTTTATAACTCTGATCTTTACCACTGGTAAAATCCAACATGGATTTGTAGGAAACTGTGGAGGTAGCAGATCTCTCAGGAGCTGCTTGCAGGGTCCTGCTCTGTTGAGATTCAGGCTGCTTCTGTCTTCCTCCTCGATATGGGTTTGCTGTCAGGTTTTCACTACCAACCCCAGCAAGCTCCTCTGAGCCATGTTAGCCTAAGGACATTTCATGGAGGCAGCACAAGCACCTTGCCTTGTGACAGAAGAAAATAGTTGACACAATTCTGATTGAAGGATGATATCAAAATAGTGATACAATTCTTGAGAAAGCTGGTATTGGCTGTTACCTATTTCCTTATTATTTTCTGGGTATTTGCAAGTAGTTAATTTAACTATTTGTTCCCATATTTTCTGGTAAGAGGGGTTAAAATGACTGACTTGTAAATCTCTGGCTCTTCTCTTGTTGTTGATTTTTTTTCTTTTTTTTTTTTTTTCCCCAAGGGTGGGTTTTTTATGTTTTAAAGATCTTTGACATTTCCCAGCCTTCTTTTTTCTCATCCATTTTCAATGCATCCTAGTTGACAGACTCGAAGTCAGACAGAGCCACCCGTCATAAAAGATTGCACTGTAAAGCATTTTCTACAAGTGCACAATATATTTACAAATGTTCCTCAAAATCTACATGCTGCATTTTTCAAAACATCAACAAAAAATCCCTCTGGGAACAGAGAAATGCAAACATTGAGAGAACAGATGAAACCTACAGAAAACACTGCTGTGTTACGGTATTAACCTGATGATCTTACCAAAGGTTATCAGGCATTTGAAACAGACCTTTTCCCTACTCTGAATAATTGTATTTTTTCTCCTGTGATGCTCTCATTTGTTTTATGCACAGACAGGATTTTTTTCTAATCTTTGCCTAATTAAAAACAAAAAAAAAGATCTCTAACAAAATAATGGCTACTACTTGGGGCCATCAGCTCTCCCAGCTAGTCATTAATCCCAAGGAAATGAGCCAGGCTTGATTGTCATTCCTAAAATATATTGCTAATGTAACTTAGTGCTTCCTAAAAACAGATTTCTTGAATGTATTCTAGTCCTCCCAGTCCACACCTAAGAAAGTGTGCATGAATTTATCCATATACAAATTAAAATATGATTGCAATAAAGAAACGTAGGGTGTTACTCAGAAAAGTAAGACAGAATTTAAAACAACAACAGAAATTACAAATTTACTTTTAATGTCTTTATATCTATATTGAGCACCTGTCTGGAAGACTAGTCTTCAGTACATGTTACAGAAGGTTGGATACATTGATCCAGAGTCCTTTTTGGTCTCAAAGAAAGGTAAAAAAAAAAAAAGAAAACAATCATTAGGGAATAGTTATGTGTGCAAAAAGAGGCTGCAATATGATCAGTGTGAAGGGTGCAATTATTTTGACAACGTTTGGAAGGAAAAGAGGGAAAACAGAGAAAACAAGTGTGAGGAGATTTACAGATGATGAAGAGATGACTAACATGAAAATGTTATCTCCAGGACTCAAAAGGCACATTTTTATGAATGCCTGCATGTATGAGGCATTTAGCTTCATTTTGGGGGACAAGTTATGGGTCTTGGGTGGTGACCATGTTGGGATGACCATGTGTTGGGGCAACGTGGCCCCTTGCACTAGCACGGCACTCGGATATGGTCCATGCACAAAACTCCCCACAAACAGGAGAGGAGCTGCTGCTTGCTCCACTTCATTTGGTCTTGCAGGCTAATTGGCACTGCTGGGTCCTCTTGAGGGGTGGTCAGGGCCATAATGAAGGGGTCATTCCAACCAGAACAGATCTCCAGAGGAGGGGGGACAAGTTGTATTTTTCACCTGAAACCACCACACTGAAGCCACCTGCTACCCATAGCTTCCAGACATGTTTTCTGCATGTGTCTGAAAGTTTGTGAGCAGTTCTTCTATTTTTTTCCGTGTTTTTTTCTTATGTGGATCTTAATTGTTTAATCATGTTATTTAGATGGCTAAAAAAATCTATTTATATACATACTGATATCGAGAATATCTAATTACATAATTGATTAGTCCATTTATCCATTATTATTAAGAGATGAAGAAAGAAGTCCATCGCAATCAATGAGACTTCTTATATGTGAATGATTTTTGAACTTGGAGAGTTTAATCTCAGATGAAATAAGAAATAATTTTTAAAATGCATATATGCCAAAAAAATTGCTCAGAAATAACTGGTTTTGTCAATGCTTTAGAGGTGATACAACCTTCTAAAAAATTACCTGTTTGAAAAAGATAATATGAATGATGTTGTGGAAAGACACCAAAACTACCTCTTTGTAATCATTTGAAGACAGAACAGAAATTGAAATATTTGAAGTCTGCTAATTTCTTTAGTTTGAAACTAAAGGACGTGGCAGCTGACACCGCCTCCGGTCTCAATTTAAATAGTGTAAGTGCAGACAAGATGCCCCTGTCTTCTTAGAGCTTTATTTTATCAAGGTGGAAGCAGGTTAAAGAGATCAGGATTTAACAGATGGGTTGTGAAATTGATAATCTATGTACTGTACTTCTGGTGGACTCTGATGCCCTTTCTTTCATGATTGTCACCTCCTAAATAGGTGTGACAGCCATAACCCTGAATTTGGCCTGTGTTTTGCAGCTGGAAAAGCTGTGTGAAGCACAAACTTCACAGCTTGGTGGAAACTCTGACCTCTCTGTCATCCATGGTTATGTATTCAGTGACTTCACCAGCTCTCACTCTTGGACAGATTAAAAAAAAAAAAAAAAAAGGCAAATGACAGCAACCCCCTCAAAACTATTTTTGGCCCCTGGACAGTAAATTTAAACACATGGTATATGTACAAAAGATGCAGCTATAGTGTCCTGGTGCCCTTTTTGTATTTGCACCCCCATACTGGGAGGCTCTACCTCCCTGGTACAGTGCTGAGGCTTCAGTGGGACCCACAGGTGACCATGTTGGGCCAGCAACATGGCAGGACTGCCCACAGGGCTCTCCAGATCTCTGTGCTGGCCAGGTTAACCAGGGTAAAGATACATTCTTCTGGTTATCTTCTAGAGTTGCACTTTTATATCAGCAAAGTGTTTGCACCAGCATAACTACCTCCATAAACAACAGTGCTGTGTCGACAAGGTCCAAGGATTCCCATAAAAATTGGTTTTGCTCTATCCTTGATGCATTTCATATGCTGTAGTTCTTTTATTATTTTTCCTCTCTCCAAAATGATAGCTTTTGGGTTGTTATGATACATATTTGATGATGTTGGCTGATTAGTTTGAACTTCTGTCGCTGACGTTCCCATGGATGTGCGACGGAGCTGATACCTCCCCTGTGCTCTCCCTCTGGCAAACAGCAAAGATATTTGACTGTCAAGTCACCAAATGATGAATGTAATGTGTCAGCTGGGAAAAGCTAAATATTTCAACAGGAAGACTCTGAATATAAGATCACATCAGAGTTACCTTAGGTTGAATGGAACAGACTGACTGGTGATTAGCAATCAAGAAATAAGGAAAAATACCCATTTCTGTGCTAAAGCCCGACTGCCTCCGAGCCATCATCTAGGAGCAATGCACAAATTAACTTTGCTATGCTGTCTGAAATCAGTGTTTCTTGTATATTTTACAGAACTAACTTTGAAAAGTGTTGCTGTGGGTACGTTGTCACTGCAGGCGTGAGGGCAGAGGGAGGCAGCTCACAGGGTGGAGGGCAGGAGGAGCTGCCTTGGTGTGCACCCCCCTGCAGCAGGGTTCTCACTTCTCTCCTGTTTTTTGGTGAGCCTCACCGCAAACTTCTGACCCAGAACACGCTGAAGTTTATGGGAACTCTTCTGTGGGTTTCACTTAACTTTGTCCCTGACCCCAGGAGAAAACCAAAAACGTTTGCCATCGAGGAAGGATGCAGTTTAGTTTGTGCGCTAAAGTGTGCTTCATTACATTTGGGTTTTTTATGTTGCTTCTTTGAATATAAAGTTAGAAACCAGTAAGTCACATCAGTTCCAGGGCCCTAGTGAAAAGAAAACACCTTAGAGAAATTTTGATATTTGATGGACAGAGTAATTGCTGGACGCTTCAGGCTACTGATGTACTCGGCACCTAGATCAGATGCGAGACGGGGGATCTTTGTACAGCTCAGTCCCATCTGCAATTAGTTAGTGATGGGGTATTGTTTTCTGCCTTTCTGGTACGTAAAGAGTGATTTCTGCCTTGTTGATGACTGTAAACATTGTTCTAAGTACTATTTTATGATCCCCGTAGGAATAGCAATGTAAACAGCGTAATTATGTTCACCTTTGAGGCATATCTAGAAACTTTGTTCTTCCAGAAGAGTGATAACAGAAATGAGTACTGCTGACAAGGTAAACAGAGAGGCACCACAACCTGCTTGTTAGAGACAGCTAATGCTTGAGGGAACTGAGCATTCAACACCACGAAAAAATAGCGTTACATATTTATCCTGTGCACATGTTGAGATTTATTCATAAATGTATTACTGCATGGGAAAAATATTAAAAGAAATACGTTTTGAGATTTTTCTTCTTCTGAAGAAAGCATGAAGAGCCACTATTAGTAAACAGTATTTCTGTATATAGTTATTATATGTACCATAGATTGCATGCATATTTGTGTCTATTTTTACTCACTGTTTTGCAGCACTGGCAGGGTTCCTCCAGGGTAGATCTGTATTTGGAGGACTGATACTAGCTTCAAACTTCAGCTTTTCTTTGTTGAAACAGAGTATAGCAAAGCACCCTGCTTTATCCTCTCGGGTTGTTAGCATTTCACAGTGAGGAAACCTCAGGAATATTTCCTACCCCTTGGACTCCTTGGGGTAACACAAATAGATACTTTCTCACAACCGCAGGTATGTTCAAGGGGGTTTTGATACTTAAATACATAGGTATTGTTGGGGGTCACAGAGGATAATTTAACCATTGCTTTACGTTTAACTACCATAAAACAGTAAGACTGAGAAGGTGGGGAGAAAAATGTCTATATAGAATTCTGAGAAAACTCTCTACAACTTTCTTCGTTTCTACACCAAGACTGAATGTTTTTTGTGTGTGTTCCAGCTGGAGACACCCAAAGACTCTTGTGTCCTTGCCCTTAAATTTTATTCCATTGTTCACAGTTTTTTTTATTTTATTCCACAGCTCAGAGCTCCTCTGAATGGCAGAGATTGTGCTGCAAAAGCAAGCCCCTTCCTCCAGCTCACGCCTCCTGTAAGTCTTTTTTGAAGCTGTTCTTTTCTTCTCTGACTTTTGGGAGAGGGGTTAACATCTGTCTCCTTTTATACATGTTGAGTCTCTTCCACTCTACAAGCATGAGTGCTTTGAAAAATAAATTTGGATGAATTGGTTACTCAATTTTGTACCAAGGTATCACTCTAATTTGAATAGGAATCCTAATATCTTCATGACCCTGCATTATCACATTAATTTGGGTTAATTGCATTTAGGTGTAATACTCCTGTTGCCAGATCTGAGAATAAATGCCGGATCCTAAACACACAGAGTCATTCATGATACAGTAGTCTCATAGTGCCAAAGACACTTTCATTACATAAGACAAATTCTACAAATAGATGCACCTGCTTATCTGCAGATGGAGAATAAAGTGTGTTATTACTGTGGAACTTCTGAATGCAATTTATGCATTTGGCGTATTCATAAATTATATTCACAGTTTTAGAATAAACATCTTCAGCGTCCCACTGCAGAGAGAGTTATCCTTAGCTTTTAAATACTGCTTTTCAGCAGATTAGTCCTGGTTGTAAGATACTGTAAGGTAATAAAGGCACATTTTCCACCTAACTGCAATTGGGGATGGAAGATACCTAACAATAACAACAATTCTTGGCATTACTATAACAACTTTCATCCAAAGATCTCCAAATGCTTTCCAATAAGTAATTAATTAGGCCTCACAGCACCCTGGAGAGTTAATTACAAATTATCAAGCATAATCTCAAACTGCTTCCATCGAAACTATTCTTGTACTCTTTCCAGAGGAAAACAAAATATGCTGGCTATAATACTATGACCTTTCTCTCCCCTGTTTCATTTGGAAAACATAATTAGATGAGAATTTGAATATATCCAGTTTTAGGGAAAGTTAATATAATTACTGCCTGACCACAAAACTCATTACAATTTTCAGTTTCTTCAGTGAGATGATATTTTTTAATCTAGCTCTGTTTAATAAAACAACACAACAACAACAACAACAACAAAAGAAAAACTGCTAAGTATTCCAGTGGAATTCCAGAGAGATTTTAATTTGTAGATGTCCATCTGTTCTTCTGTCACAAGGGTGTTTAGTGTTGGAGGATGTTTGATCCAGGCTTTATTTCTGACACAGCAAGAAGAGGAGGACATGTCTGTGCTGCCTCCAGACTGAGTTTTCCTCCTGGGATGCAGCAAACTCTGCTAATCCAAATAGTGCAATTTGGGATTGAGGAGGTACCTGTCAGAGAGTGTTGCGTCCCAAGGAGTATCAGAAGAGAGCACGTTTTCAGGGTGGCCCAGAGTATATCAACTCAAATACATATATAAAGACGTTCTAAATTGGCCTTCTAAAGAAATTATATTTTAGCTCTTAGTAAAATAGAAATAAAAAATGAGATGAGTCAGACAAAAGGAAGAAAAAGATTAAAATCAAAATCAGTACCCAAAAATAGCATAGTTGGAAACATCCTGGATTTCCACATACAAGGAGCAGAAGGCAAGATATGATTCCCACCCATCAGAGACACGAAGCTGTAATTTTACCTTCATCTCATATAATCATAGGAGTAATTAAAAACCCTTTTATTTATGCTAGGTTATGTCTTTTGTTGCAACAGTTATTGCTTGCTTTTGATATAAGATAAAACTAGTTTACTGAGGTAATTATCTGAGGGCAGAGATTTCTCTCTTTTCATATACTGATTTTTGAAAAGGAAAAAAAAGAAGTGAAACGATGCTCTTGTTTGCAAGGATAAAGCTTGTGGGCAATTTGCCATCTGAAAAGGTTCCAATATTTTAGCAGTAAAAATACAGTACGCATTCCTGCTCATAACAAGTACATACGAAAATCATACAGACTTTTCAAAGGCTATTCTGCTTAATGTGTGAAATTAACAGTGAAGTCCAATCGTTTTTCCTCTAGCATAGGCATCTAAAAGCAGTGATGAGAGAAAACCTGGTACCGTGGAACCAAATTGAAAGGTTTGCTTCCCCATCAGCTGTAAGTAGTGACATATATACGTGTAACTAGTAAGTATTTAAACATACATATGACATACCAGAATAATACTAAGTTCATGAGGTACCTTCCCTTTTTTGAAAATTTTAGAGGGAAGTAATTAATAATAAAATAAAAGGTTTATGAAAATTCATAAGAGTTACCAGAGGGATTTACCCTCCTAGTAAATTTACAGACAAATAAAGATAACCTTTGTGAAAATAATTGAGGGCTCTGAATTGTAAATATGTGTTTACAGTTGATTTTGTGCCACTGCTTTATCCCAGCAGAAAGGAGAGCTAATTTTCTGAAAGCGCTATTTTACTAGGCATCCAATGATCTTTTTGTGTTCTATTTTCATATCTGCACATGCAATCCCAGTGAAGTCAACAGCTTCATCCAGGTGTGAAAGATAATTTGATCCCAGAAGTGATTCTAAAGTATAATAGAAATGAATGTTATTTGTCTCTACAGTTTTTTAAGTGTAACCAAACTAATGAGAAAGGATGCGGAGTCTGAATTCAGTTTGATTAAAGCTCTGAACATTGATTGGGCCAAGAAAATAATTTAGAGGCACACACAGAGAAGTTTAGTGTTGGTTGAAGGCATAATGAGAAGGAGAAAAAGCCCTAGGAAAAGCTGAACGGATATAATTACATGAGGGAACAGGGTTATTGGTGTGCTGTAAAACGGTCGTATGCAAATAAGCATATTAACGGCTCAGGCATTCTGGTTTTTAAACAAAAGAAGATGTATGGCAAGAAACATGAATTTGTAATTGCACTGTGGGACAGAGTTTAGCTGAAGAATCTTCTTATATAAAAGAAACCGTGGCTCTTAAGCAACCCTTACTAGCACAGATTCATCCATCTCCTGGAAATGAGTGCTTGATTGGCAGACCTCCCTATCGAAATATTGAGTGAATAAAATCTATCTGCTCAGCTGTGTGTACACGTCAGCAAAAGCTACACAGGGTGATTTTTATCTGCTCTTCTGGGAGACAGCAGTTCTATGTTTATTTTCAATGGATCTAGCCAATTAGAGCATCTTGAACAAAGTTTTCTCTGGTTTATGTTTATCATTACTTTTAATAAGAATAGCACTATTTTTCTATATCAGCAACGGGCTAAAGCTCGATATTTAGGGGAGTTTTAGATGATGAATTCTCCTTTAATGTTAGTCTTGAAAAGAACACTAAAGTGGGTCAATACAGCGTTAATCTTTTGCCAGCAAAGCTCTTAATTTCTTTCTTAGAATATAAACTACTCTTCATCCCTTTCCTGGAACTTATCAGATAAAAAGGGACAATTATTAATAGTAGAATGCAGATTCAATATAAAGCAAAATATCTACTATGGGAACTCAAAAAGGAGGCTAAAATCTTATATGGGCACTTTCACGCTATCTAATAAAATTTAAAAATTTCACTACCTGTCAAGATGAAATTAAAATAACAGTCACCAAGTAACACTTTTAGTTTATTTTAGAAGTATGCATCAGCAGCATAAGTTTACGTGAAGGTGTTTAGGCTCTACCCATCATTAAAAGGCTGAACTGTGGTTTTATCTCACTTTCCAATTAACAAGCACTTAAGCCCAAATAGGGACCTTCTCCCTTTTAGGTTCTCCAGAAATAAATGTCCATGTCTTATTCAGAGCACACAGGCAAGTGTCCATGGGGAAAGTAGGAGGTTCTGGGCAGGCCTGCAAGCTGGGAACACCAGAAGGACCAAGGGAGCTGCGGGTTAGCTGGAAGAAGAGCACCCATGCTCAGAGAGTCCCCAACCAACTTTCTAAGGGCTATGGACACAGAGTAAAGCAGTATCTGGAGAAGGTAAATAAATCTGAGCCCCAGTGACCCAGAGTGATAAGGATTTAAAGTCATGACTTGTTGCAACTTGTGTCATGGTAAGTTGGGATGTTTTTGGGGTTTTTTTCTTCTCTTTTTGGGGGGGGGGCATAAGGAATTAAGGCAAAACTTTTTCAGGTAGACTGTGAATATTAGGGTGTTAAAGTATTTGTGACTGTTAAGGCTTTATTTTCTTCAGGAGTGATGCTGTCAAGGAAGGAGGTTGGACTACTGGCATTTTCCAGACGTGACTCTTCCTGGGAAAGGTGGTGGTGACATTCAGCCAGTTTTTACTCTGACACTTGACATCAGCAGAAATGCTATACAGGTCAGTCTAAGTAAACAGAAAAAACTTGCATGATAGTAGCTTTAACAGAAAAAGGTGCTTCATGTAACAGCCATGACAAAATCTTTCTTGAGCATGGCTATGATGAGGCAGAGGCAGATGTGTGCAGCTAAGAGCAGAATTTAGCTCTGCTGGACTTGAGGGACATCAGAAGGGATCTTGTTCTTTTATTTTTGCTTTCTACAGGGATGGGAATGCTGGGTATTTCTGAACATTGTTTGACAGTGGTAAATGAAACCTGAATAATGGGAAATATTGCTCCCTTTTCATGATGAGTCTTTCCTGAAATGTTTCACATGGTCTAAGATACATGGAGCTAGGAAGCGGTCTTGTCTGTTAATGTAATTATATGAGAAAAAAGGTAATCAACTGTTTTCATGCAATCTGATAACGAACTACAAGCTGTGCAAAATCTGCTCGCATAGTAATAAGAAAGATGCACAATAAGCACTGACCGTGATTAATTATCTGAGTACATTTGTATCCAATTTAGCAACAAAGAGTGACATGATCAGAATATTTGGTCTGTCTGGAGACTGGAACACAAGTATGAATGAAAGAAACTCAAGTGCATTCTGGCAAATGCTGCACTTAATGTATTTGGTTTAGATTATAAAGCCTTGGAGGTAATTAGTAAATGTAGTCCTGATCGCAGTATATGCATGTCTCACATTATTGTTAATGGTGAACATGTGCTTAACACTCTGAGTGCTCTACCAAAACTTCTTTGAAATAGTTTCAAAAGATGTCAAAAATGCTGCAGAGCCTGAAGTAAAACAGACTGCTAATGCCAACTATCATGTGCAATAAAACCCACAAGAAGATAGCATAAAGATTAGGCGATGTTTTTCAGCATCTATCTTTGGAGCATACTTAACTAATCTTGAAAACTCAGTCAGCAGACACTACACCATAAAGAGTGTATCCTGATCTGTGATATAATTACATAAATGTAAAGTACCTTCATACAAGTCATAATGCAACCATGAGAGAATAGACTTCACTCATTTCTCAGAACAGAAGCATACTGATGCATTCTCGTCTATCTAATTTGCAAGTAATCAAAGTTTAAAATTCCTCATCCTGTGATTTCTACTTAATGCTATGGGCAAATCTTTTTCAAATCTAATGTATACTGTCAAAGAAGGTCAAAATTAAGAAATGGCAGAGACCAGAGTGTAAATTCTGAAATCCTGGGGGAAGAAGGTCAAAGGTTTTGCAGTAATGACTACCATCAGCTGTAGGATGAGACGTTACATACCTATCTGTGTTAATTTGCCTGGCTTTCCAAGGGTGGCGTGGTTTTAGGGCTTGTGTTGTCATATCTTTTTAAAACATAAATTAAAATTGCCACTGCTTCCACAGAGGCAATTACCCTCTAATTTATTCTGCTACCTTAGGAGACCCCAAGCTGCTCCCCTGTCCTGGTAGAGGCTCACTCCTTCACCCCACGTCTTTGCGGTGCAAAGCTCAGTCAACGAGCAGCTTTCAGAAATGTGACATGGTAACCATGGTGAACAGGCACCCGAGGGAAGTTACAACCATTATTCTGTACCTTTGAAAGCAAAACCCCACAGAAACTATTTATTATGTTTTACTGAAAATAGCAAGAGGCAGAAAGGAGTTAGGATAAGAGAGGAATTATAACCAGAGTGGCTTTCATAATTGAGCATTAGATACTTGGAAGTATGGGTAGAAAAAAACACTCTGCTGTTCCTATTTATTTGCCCAGAACCCTACTATTTCAGAGATCGTCCTTGTGATCAATACCTGCTTAAAGACCTGCAGAGTAAATCCGGATGACTGGTGCTGAAAGTCTTGTTAAATGTTGGGTAATTTTTTTTGTCTGAAGCTGGCTCTTCCTCAGCTTGCAGGCCAGGCGTTGCAGAAGCTGGTGGTCGGAAGAGGGGTGATATATGCAGGGAATGACTGAGGCTCTGCACGCTGTAGAAGGGGACAAGAACAAGCAGAAAGCACAAAGAAAGGAAATTGGTTGCGCAGAGGTGTAATGAATATGTGCAACAAAGAGGTAATTAAATGAAGAATGGTTTAGTGAAGGAATAAAGGTATAGCATATATCTTCACAGAATAAGCAGTCAGGGGATTTGTATAAAGTTCACCTCCCCGTGGACATCTACTTGTTACTTCTATGTAAAAATATGCACTAGAGTAAAATAACAAACACTAGAAATGTAGTTTGTGAATGCTCTCAGCTGTGGCCTCTATGTTTTTGAAAATAGATACTGTCACAGAGTAGCCCGCATGTTCACCTCACAAGAGACTACCTAAAAGCTGCCTAAAGTAGATAACATGACAGAAGAAAAATATTTCCAGGTTATAAAGCTGAAGTTTGCTCTAAATCATGAAATACAGTTAGTTAAGAAAACAAGAAATAGTTTGGAGCAAAGACAAAGAGCTCTGCAAGACTCTTCATTATCATTACAGGTGACATGCATATAGATACGTAAATACTGCCAGAAATGGATTTACTGCCAGAAATTGATGATCAGAGGACTGGAACACCTCTCCTATGAAGACAGGTTGAGAGAGTTGTGATTGTTCAACCTGGAGAAGAGAAGGCTCTGGAGAGACTTTAGAGCAGCTTTCCAGTACCTAAAGGGGGGCTACAGAAGAGATGGGGAGGGACTTTTTATCAGGGAGTGCAGTGGTGGAATGAGAGGCCATGGTTTTAATCTAAAATATGGTAGATTTAGACTAGATACTAGAAAGAAATTCTTTACTGTGTGAGGGTGGTGAGACACTGGAACAGGTTGCCCAGAGAAGCTGTGGATGCCACATCCCTGGACGTCTTCAGGGATGGATTGGATGGGGCTTTGAGCAACCTGGTCTAGTGGGAGGTGTCCCTGCCCAGGTCAGGGGGGGTTGATCTTTAAGGTCCCTTCCAACCCGAACCATTCTATGATAACATTCATCTGAAATACTCACACCATCCACACAGACTTGGCTCACAAAACAAAATATTTACCGAAAGTGCAAAGAGACTGTTAGACGATAACTTTCAGCAAATTAACATTCAAAGAAAAGGTTTTTGTTTCAGTTGGAGGGCTGACTATTTTAATAGTGATGATTTATCCAATACTTATGCAACACTTTCATGTATGTATCTTATTATGAATGGTTTATTAAACCAGTTAAAGTGGTCAACAGACACTGCAAATGCATTTACTTTAAATTTAATGTTGCACGTTACATTAGAAATGGCTGGATAAACATATCTACAACATTTACCAGTGTGAAGTGCAACCCTAAAATTCAAGTAAATGTTTTTTTAATAGTGGTTGATGTGTTATGACTATGCTGTGCCATAAATGTTATGCATACTATTTCTGAGGTATTTACACATTGCTGGATTCCATCTATAGTGCTCCTTTGTTTATTAAATTACATAAACAAGCATCAAAATAAATGTAACTGTCTATTGTAAAGTTCCCTCTCAGATCTGCGCATAAGTTATCAGTTTGGATGTTTCAGAGTTGTTAAGTGTTCAGAACTCTCACTGAAAGATGAGTTAGATCAAAACTTTCAGTTCAAACAAGCAGTTGAAGTGTTGACATGTTTATCTGTGTTCTGTTGATATGGAAATCAGAAATGGCAAATGCTTGTTTCCATACATTTTCAGTGAAATCAGATAAGGTAGCAGTATCTTAAGACTAGTACATGAGGATTACAAACCAGCTTGTGCTGGATTATTTAATTAGATCTAGAATTCATTATAAGTGGTATGAGAACTGTATCTATTGTGAGAAATACAATATGTGTAAGTTAAGGTTGCCTAACAGTTGTCATAATCAGCCTCTAATGTTCAGTTGATTATAACTCTCTCCACACTTACGTTTGCTTTTGGCTATATATTTTAAGCCCCCCCCTTTTTTTTTTTTTAATTTATCTCCAGCTATACCTATGAGAAAATGTTACTTGACAGCAGACTCTTTTTGTATGAGTTGGTCTTCGATGACTTTTTGTTTAAAAACTTTCCCAAGGGTGAATTCTTTGCAAACCTCAGTGTGTTCCCCTTGAGCTAGCGTTGGAGAGCTTTGCATTCACCACACATGGTGTGTATGCCCACTGCTCCTGCTGGAAGGTGACTCAACCTGCTCATGGTGGGCTTCCATGACCTGCTGGAGCAATCATATCTTTTTGCATTTTGAGGTTTCTGTCACAATAAGGCTCAAACCGACAGCAAAAACGCTGTCTCACCTCTGCTTTTAGCTGCACTGGTGTCAGAGGCAGGTATGGGACAAGAAAACTTATCTGACTCATATGATGGAGGGTAAGGACTGAGATGAGTGGAAAGGAGGGAAATGAAGGAGGGGACCAAATGAGGTTGTAGGGAATGGACAGGGCACAAGGGGAAAGTAAAAATAAGAAAGCCGACAAGAAAATTAAGAGCCATAAAGAAGAAGGGACAGGAGTGAAGGTAAAGGGGTGACTTGAATCAATGAAAGGGCACTAGTCAGAGCAGAAGTGGGGCAGGAGACAGGAAAAATAGCATCAGGCAGAAGGACCCAGGGGAAAGGGAATTAGAAGAGAGTTAGATCCACATAATAACATAAGCCAGCCGACCACTGACACACCCGGCTCAGCCGTGTTTGTCAAATGGATCATTTACTACCTGGTGCACTGCTAGTAAGGGCCCTTCTGGTAAAATGTGGTCCTGTACCTATATATTGTGTACAACCATGCAGTGGGTTGTAAAGCGGGTGCACAAAGAGGACACCGCAGTTCATAACTCCTTTAGTGTTTGATGGCCAATCTAAACATGCTCCTGAGACACAGGAACAAACACACTTATGAAGAAGGTCGGTCACAAGATGTCCCCCTTAGATGTGTCCCAGTAGCTCTACGCCTAAGCTTTTATGTGTCTGCAATGAAAAAGATGAATCTGGGTAATTCAGTTCTGGAATGGATAAGTGTCAAAAAAAGGTCTCCATCTGTGTGAAGCAAAAAACGTGCAGGGAGCCCTGAAAGGATGCCACTGATGGGGCAGGCTGGGATGAAGGAAAAGACCCCTCCAGGTATCACCAGTGCGGCAACAAGACCTGTTTCCCCTTTTGGTGTTATTTTGGGTTTGGTTTTTTTTTTTTTGGTGTGGTGGGGTGGGATGTTGGTGAAGGGGTAGTGTTTGGAAACTACCCCCTTTCTCATTCCCATCTTAGCAGGGATTGGGAAACGCTGAAATCACTAAAATCCCCAGTCTACAAGTACACATGCAAAGTAGCGTGCAGCACATCAGACAGCTGAGATGGGCAGGTTTTATGACTGTAATTGGGAGGGTCTACAATTCTCCATCACATAAACAAGATGACAAATCTCCTTGTCTGGGCAGAGCATAATCATTTTCATGACTACACACCGTAAAAGCTCTTACCACACTGCCTACAGTCTGACTGTCCTTAAATGAAACTTCTATCTTGACAGCTTGTAATATTTGCAACCTGGGAGGAGACCTATGGAAAAATTAATATTAGAGCATTTCAATGCTGTCCACAGCTCTGTTTAGCTCTAAATGATACAATTCTTGAATTAGCTACTGTCTGTTTTCAGTAGTTTTCCATTACAAGGGGTCAGGCACCACAGGAAATAGTTTTCTAAATCAGAAAGGAATATTAAATGACACAGCTGATAAGTCCGAACACTGGTGCAGAAGATTTATTGAGTAATGTGTTACGTTGATAAATGATAACATTTATTTGCAATTTGAGGATGTGACCCAAATGACACTCATTAGCTCAGCTTGTGTAGAACCGATTAGTTTTGTAAATTTATTATTTGTCTGGTGCTATTGGAAGAAGAGTCTGTTTTAATTAATTGGAAATCTGTTTTATTTCAGCGAATATTACGTATTCTGTTCTTAATTGTATTCTGTTGTTTCCTCCTGAATGTCAGGGATATTATAGTCTATTACTTGAGCAGGGGAGTGCTTGGCGTCTTGCTAAAAGGCTGTAGTGAATGCATTAATCCATACATAGATGGATGGTAATAAAGCAAGATTTCTATTACCCACTGGGCTTCTTAGGAGCACACTGGGAGTGAAAGGAGGAAGCAGTTGGCTCCCAGACAAGTTGCTCTCCTTCTTTTGGTGGAGCTTGAATAACATGTGTTCAGTTTCACAAAAAGGTTCATGTATTTAATAGCAGGATTCCAAAATACACCGGGGGTTTTTGACTGTGCCCATTGCCAGTGCCAGATAAGGACACTGAGGTGTCTCTGGCTCTCTTTTAGACCCCCAACAGTAAAGTGTGGTGGTTTGGAGAACCTGATCAGAAACTGTGTTGGGGCTTTTCAGCAAAAGTCCAGTGAATGTTAAACAGTCACAATTTTCCACATGTATTTCTATTCCATAAAATGGAATAGAAAAGAATAAATTTGGTTTAGGGTTGTTCAAAAAGCCTAAAGTGAGAGGGTTTCCAGGAGTTGGGGTCCATGCAATAGTCTGAATTAGGAAAGAGCCTTGAAAGGTATTTTAATGAGAAACACCAGCCTGTTGAAATCAGGAACACGTTTGTTTCCGCAAAGATATTGATGTAAAACTCTTCAGAGAGGAAGGTTTGTATGTTATTGAAGTGTACCAGTGCAACCTTTTCTAAACCTATTTAGGTGTTTTCTGAAGGCTGAAAATTAGTTTTGTTTTTATATTTCTTATCCCTTACTGACATGTAAACATTAGAAGATTGAAATGAAATGAAATGAAATGAAATGAAACCCAAGAAAAAGAAAAACTTTGTCCAGATGAGACCTCATCTCCTTGCCCACATCTGGTAGCCACAAACATTCAAACACACAAAAATTCTGGTCAGACCAGAAAACTATTTCTATCCTAGTAGACACATCTTGGATAGTTGTTTCATTTAATTTCAGATAATTCCTGCTTCCTGCAAATAAGCTACAACATATTTGAGAGAAGAGACAAAATAAGAAAGTTGTCCTTTTGTTCCCTTAGGTGTTTTGTGTATTATATCACCAGTAAAGTTGGCGGTATTTCTTAAATCTCAAAAAAACCCTACCAAACCCAGGATGTTTTTTTGTGGTGCCCAGGTTTTTTTAGGATACCACAGACTAACTATAGAGTGAGGAAAACCTGCAAAGGTACAAGGCACAAGAAAAGTCAATATATCAAATGGATCCCGAGAAGAACTTCTCTACTTGTCCACGTTCAACCAAACTTGAAAAAAATTCTCCAACCTCAGACATATCTATTTCTTCATGTCTGATTTCCCCTGTACTTTCAAAGCAGGGCTAAAAGAGTTCTGCTGAAAGGTGGCAGTGCAATGCTGGACAGTGTTGTTCAAAGAAAGCACAAAGGAAATATTGAGATTTAAATAATTTTTCCTTGGGAAAGCTAAACTCTGGCATTTGGAGGCATAGTTCACACAGAGTCGTGTCCTTGCATTGCCATTCTTCTGAGTTCCAAGAGCAAGCCCTCACCATGGGGTTATTGACCATTTGGCAGAAAGAGGGCTTTTGGTTTCTTTTGTTTGAGCCGTGCAGGTGTAGACATTGGAAATGGGACCTTTCCTCATACATCCCTGGTGACTGTCCTGGGTATTTGCTTCAGGGGAGGAATTTTTCATCCTGAACAGAACTTGTAGCTAAAAAGCATTTCCTAACAAAAGGGTTTGCTCAGCCAGTATTTTCTACCAAAAAAAGGTTCAGCTATGATAAATTATTCTCTGCTGGTGGCAATTCATTTTGTCAAAGAAATTCCCAAATGTGGCCTCCTTGTTTTGTTTGTGCAGTCAGTGCTGAGGGCTTGGTGAGGGCCGCCCGCTCTGTCTCACGGCAGGAGCACGGCTCCTGAGGTATTACTGAGGGAGCCTCGGCCTGCACAGGGCACGTACATTTTTCTAATGTGCAACAAACACACAAACAGCCTGCTTTTCCACACCAATGGCTCTATAAAACTGCACTGTAACTTTCTTTGGTTACCTTTGCTTCCTTCAAAACAGGTTTCAGACCCATCTTATGGTGCGATACTAACAATTTCCTGTCTCGTCACATTCTCGCATTATTCTCAGAGCCATTTTAGATCTTTTTTTTTCCTGGACGTGATTCTTATTCCCTTCGAAATAATAATCTTTCTCCTTGTGGTTTTGAGCTACTAAACCCATGGAGCTCACTGCTAAACCGATGCTACTACTGCACGTGCTGCAAAAGGCAGCTGCAGGGAGCCCTGAGGGCTTTCCATACTGGTATAAATCCTGGCATCGGGGTTTGCACCAGAGTTTTGCTTAAGGAAAGCACACACAGTCAAAACACACATGATCTCAGGAAATCTGGCCAGCTCTGCTATCTCCAGGGTGGGCTGCTTAAATATCTCTTCCCGTTTTGAGTCCTGGAGCAGAGACAAGATAAGGCTTAAAGTGCAACTCTGCTCTAGCTATTTTGTTGATTTTGAGAGATCTGCATTAAGTGCACAGGATGATACTTAAATAATGTTTTATTAATTAGCATAGAAATCTGTTTAATCCAGATTTAAATTTCCTGAAACAAATTTTTTTTTCTGCTATTTTAAGCAAACACGTCAGTTACTGCAGACAAATCTTTGGAGCAGAAAATGCTTTGAATGAAAACATAAACCTCCTCATAACTACAGGGCTGCTACTTGCACCTCCATAATGACATTATCCCTTTTGTTGTTCACACATTATTGCTTGCAGTGCAAAATAAATATGCATGGTAAAACTGTTAATGAATAACACTTGGACGCCATTTCAGGAATAGATCTTAGGCATGTTTTGGAGGATGTGAGAAAGTGTAGCTCTGTGCTCATATCATCAGCCAAACTTGAGCAAATCAAGCCAATGATGACAGCATTTTATTTTTTTTTTCCTGATAACTATCATCTTTCTCTAATTCCAGTCAATATTTCTGGTACTTTATCTATTACCTGGTCCTTTTCTGCTGAGAAAAATTTCCCATTTTTATAAAAGCACCAAGACAAACAGCAGCCAAGCAAAGCAGCTGCAGCTCATACATGAAATTACAACTAGGAACAAATGTTTTAAAGTGCTACACGGTGCATGTCTATTGTGCTAGCCTTGCAGCAAATGATAGCAACACAGTCATTAGCCCACTATCTTTCTTGCACTTGCACGACCTTGTCCTTGGTGTGGCTGTTGCCTGTCCTAGCTACTGAGCATCAACTCCAATACTCTTTCATGTGTCTGACAATTCCTATCACATCTACCTCCGAAAGCAACATCAAAATGCTCTTATTTATACAACTACAGTAAATACCCTCTACCTCCTGGGTTCTTTTGGTTTTTGGTTTTTTTTTTTCCTTCCTTGCAACTAGAACACATTATTATCTCTCCTTGGTACAAGCCATGCCAGCCCCATGAGACTGCAGACTGTACTGAAAAATAAACGCAGCATTTCCTCTGGGTTCTCTACTTGTGCTTTGCACATAAGTCAGGGATATAGAAATTAATATTGCTAAACACCAAGAGGAAAGACATAGTCATTTCATTACTAGCCCACAGATAACACTGGAAGAACTGCTTATTATTATTTAATGTTGCAGCACAATCCATGGGTTCATTGATTCACAGTTTCTTCTCACTAATAAGTCTATAACAAATAAATACCTTCATAAGAGAGCTTTATGTATGTTCCAAACCAGGCCTTGGGTTATTTTTTCTGAAGATTTACTCCATTTCCTACCATGTGGTCTGCATGGTTTGTAATAAAGGAGCAAGAATGCCTTGAGCCTTTATCCTTCCCTTTGTCTAACGGGATGGATGCTGGTAAGGGGAAGCATCAGGTCCCAGTATAACCAGCTGGAACAGCTGACACCTTTTTTTTTTTCTATTTTATTTTTTTGACTACTGGTCCCAAATAGCAGCTTCTGTAACACTCACAAGTGTTGTGGAGGCAGAGCTTTCTGCTTAAGAAAGGTGTAAGAACTGAACCTAAGCTGGACCCACCATATTTTTAAAATTATCTATTAACTCACAGGTACAAAGATTGAAATGCCATGTACAGCTTTGACACTTCAGTCAGTTTTTAGAGCAGCACGGTAAAGGTAAGGAGTTAAATTTATGCCGTAGATGAGAAAAAGACTCAAGAAGTGTAGCATATTTAGCCTGAAAGAAAAAGGAGACTGGATGATGATCTCATTACAGTGTCTAAATATATAAAAAGATTATAGAAGAATCTGGTCATGACCTACCTGGCTGGACTCTGTGAAAATTAAGGGAAGATATATTGACCATGACGGACAATGAAATCTGCACAGAAATGAAACAGGCGAAAGTCTTAATAATGCTTTTTGAGCTGGACTGGAGCACAAAATAGAAAATACATATCAAAGAGTTTTGCAAATAACCTAAGCTGAGTGTGAAGAGTAGAAGTACAAGTGAACATAGTATTCTTATTACTGTTTCTTAAATTTTATTAATACCCTAAGCATTGCAAAAATTATTAATACAGCCTGGAGGAACATTTTTGATAGAAGCTGTGTTCTCATCACATTGTTGACATAGTAGAGGAGGATGGTTTAAAATATACAATCCATAGAAAATGGGAAAAGACTAGTACTTTGGGAAGAACTTGCCAAAGCTATCAACCTGACTTAGGGCTATATTTATCTGGCCCATGCCCAACCCTTTTAATGAGTCCCTGCTATATGTACAGTATGCTGTAAAATTCAGTTTCTTAAAACTTTTTCTGTTTTAAGAAAAAGGCTGCCCACAGATCCTTTGGTAAATGAGCTGCCATTACAACCAAATCAAATCAAACCAAAACAACAATCTTTTTAGCCTGTGAGAAAAAAAAAAATCCATAAAAATAACGTTCATATTGCTGAGGGATTGCATAACCAGAGCCAACAGCCAAATAACCTCAAAATTAGGAAATTAGGAGCAATGAGCGAATTCACTCAGGCAGGGCTTTTTACTCAGGATGGAAAAAACAAAGAGTAAGTTATCAAGTAAGGTCATAAAAGGCAATGGCATAAATGAATTTAAGAGACAGCTAGACATTTTTATGGAGCGAAGGGATTGAAGAATTCAGAGCCAGTGACAAATCAGGGAGATGGGGTTGAGATAAAATTAATGAGGACAGGCTTGCTGGTGGCCAGAGGCATTTTACTGTCCAGCAATACCTTATGTCCTCTGTCATCACATCCTAATCTGACGCTGACATCTGAAGGTAGCATGAAATCTTTTAAACCTCTTAGTATATTAAAGAGGAGAAAGTGCTTTCAGAGTTTTTCCCCCAAAGGGAAAAACATAATGTTGCTTGTTCCCTTTTCAACACGTGCACATAGTTGCAGAGGATGCTGAAATGACTCGGTCTCAGGCAGTACTTCTAAACTCTGACTATGGGTCCCTTGGTTGCTTTAAAATTCTCCATAGAGAGACTTCAATCGTATCTCCTTCCATTTTTAAGCAAAATTTTGTTTATTTTTCTGCAGTTACTTCTTTAGACCACGGAGAGGAACTGGAGATTCCTACAGCAGTGTCCAGCTTCTCCAGTATGAGGTTGACTCATCCTGCTGTTGCATTAGCTCTGCTGGTTGATGCATGGCCAAATGCTGCCGAGCCTGTGGCAGATTTGACAAGGTCCCTGAACCACCAGCAGCCAGGCACTGCATCCAGACCTGTCTGATGCCTTTTTTACTTCCCAGACTATGAAGGCTTGGTGCAAAAATCCGACCTTGAATGAAGGTAAGAGCAGCTCATGCTGTTAATTTTATCTGGAATTGGAAAAGACTGCTGCGTGTCAGTCAGGAAACTGTATGTATCCCACACTGCTTAGGATTTAATGCTCATGAAAAGAAGATTGAAGGAAATGGGCCTTGACATTTTGGAAAATGTAGATTTACATCAGTTCAGGCTTAAAAGTATAGAGGGCAAGTAGAAGGTGTGGGCAAGGACATCCAGGGTAATAGGACATCTTCACAGACTGAGATGAACAGCAATGCTGTTGACCCCAGGACTCAGGGTAGGAGGACGTTTTCAAGGCAATAGACAAGCCTCAGGTAACACAGACACCTTTCTGAGAGCCTGCTGGCCACCTCTGAGACACCAGATCTGCCTGGCAGCCCAAAGCTTTCCCTGGATCCAGGAGAGCTTTCCAAGGCCAGAGAGATCAAGTACCAAATAATGTGTATGCCATCCTCAAAAATTCACGCATGACCCTTGTAGCTTTGCTTCGAGGGAAATACATGTTTCCAGTGTCTTCTCTCAGCCTCTTCTTTGCAGGAAGGACAGGAAAATCGCCCCCTTCTGGGGTGACCACGCTGAGAGGAGCACACAGTGGTAAGGAACATCTGCCTCTGAATATGGGATGCTCTGAGCCCAGTCTCTAGGGCAGCATCAGGGTTGTTGGGCTTTGCAATATCCATATTCTGCAGAAAATCGCCAGCTACAAAACATTTCTATTATGCTGACAAAAGACAGTGATTCTCCCTTATTGGCAGAATCTTTTTCCTTCCTGCTAATAGCTTCATCTTATCCATTTAAATTAAATTCACACAAAAGCATGTGTGTTTTTTCGTTTCTAATCCTTTTCATGGATCTCTATAAATATATAGTCCTCAGGCCCCTTTGTAGAGAAGCTTAAGAGATTTTTACAGTACGGCATTTAAAACAAAGCCTGGTTTGTGTAGGGTTTACTGTAACCAACTGCTTAATCTAAACAGAGCTAATGAAGGCTAAATGCAAATAATGCTAATTTGAAAAAAAATGTTTGATGTGATTAGACTTCCGTTGAATGCAACAGCAAGACTAGAACGTATTTTCCTTCCTCTTTATCTACTTCTACTGTAATCTGAATATCGAGATCTTAAATCTATCAGGAGCACAGCAGGCAGCCCACCTTTATGGAGAACTTTACCCTTAAAAATAGAATGAAAACAGCTATTACGAGCCATTAGGGGATGGGCAGCCCTGCAGGCTGAGCGTGTTTAGCTAATACAGAACAGGAGGAGGTGGAAGTTCTTGGATTTGTTTTTGTTTTAAACGGCCTCTCTGCTTCCCAAGGAGCTGTATTGATTGACTCTGAAAGAAAGCTGAGGTCAACTCTTTGTCTTGATGAGTTAGTGGAGAAATATTTAACTGGGGCCTTATGAAAACTACTTAACTGTAATAATAACATCAAATCGCTGTTAAATGTGTTTCAGGAACTGTCATTAGCAACATAGCTATACAACCTAATTCTATTTGTTTAAATAAAGATCTCCTGAGGTCACATTATTCTAGCATAAATTTGAAAAGCTCGCCTGCTGAAAACAGAAAGCTGGAGTCAGACAGCAGGGTTTGGATGATATCCAAGCTTTATCATACCCATTCTTTAGCGCGGGCACGTGGGGACGGAGATCTCGATAAGGCTTTATGAGCTCTCCAAGCAGTAACACTGTACCATTCCTTTTCGCCATTCTGTGACGCAGCTGGAAAATGAAATCACCAGCCCCATCTTATCACGGGGGGGGCCTGGCAGGAAATATTTATGATGGCTCAGGGGAAGCTGTCCTTTTTTCTCTTCTTTCCTGGTGATCAGAGAATCACTCTTCAGCAAAGACAGGAAACTTAAAAAAGCTGTTGCCCAAGGACACGATGGGGAGCTACAAGTGCAAATGATGCTTAAGAGTGCACCCATGAAAAAGAATAGAATAGAAAACAGTATTTTTACGTGAAAGGGGCCTACAGTGATCATGCAGTCCAAGTAAAATAATAATAATAATATTAATAAAGAGTAGATTTCTCTTAGCTGCATCCTTGTCTTTCTCTAAATTATCTGGGATCTGGAATCTAAAACTGTACAGTGAGGAGGCACTCTCAACTGTTAAGGGTCATCAACAATTACAAATACAGTTAAGGAGAAGGAGACATTCACTTAAAAGAAGTGGAAGACATAAAAAGAGGAAGTCCCTTACATGCTGTCCCCACTGCAGTCCAGGTCTCTCGCTTGGGATTTTAGGAGAGATAATTTTGCAATTTTTTTTAGTAGGCTGAGGCCATAATTGGGTGAAAGACCTCCTCAGCCAGAGGTGGGATCAAATTTATGGTTTTTTCTCAGCAGTATTTTGTGAGGATGCAGTCACCATCCCTCCCTCTAACTGTATTCCACATTTCAGAAGTGATAAAACATTCATTAGTCCAGGAAAATTGAACATGCAGTCCATTAAAGAGCAAAGCCAGCTGCAAAGGAGTCATCGTAAAGAGGATGCAGGAGATAGTCTTTACAAAGAAACACAATTAAGAGTAGTATTGATGGACTAATTTTAAAGTGAGTATACAAAAGTGTAGTTGACAACAAAAAAAACCAACACAACAGGTCAAAAGTGTCTTAAGCACCCATTTTCAACCAACACGGACTGGAGTGTCCCTCAGTGCACTCAAAAGCCCTGCAAGAAACATTTTATACCAATATATGTAAAAAGCACTGATATCGAACCACTGAGAAGAGGAGATAAAAATGGTAAATACTGTAGCTATTATCTGGAATAATACGCTTGAAGTGGAAAGATGAAAACCCAAAGGATCTTGAATGAACTGTCAGGATCCAAATGAAATGCCTAGCTAGGAAAATATTTCTTTTCAGTCTGGAAATTATATTAGCTAGCTACGCCTCTCCTTCTGTGGGCGAAACTGAAAAAGGGCCTTCTTAGGACCAGTTATAAAAAATGTAATTTGTGAATTATTGCTTTGAGTAAAATTCTTCGGCTAACCAATATTACATTTCTTTATCTAATTTCCCAATTCCTTCATTCTGCATTCAGAATGAGAGCGTATTGCAGAAGACCGATGGTCTCTGAGTCCCCATTCGGAGTAGGATTGACCCATAGGAACAGTTCTCTGAGCAGAGAAGGAGACTTTGCCCAAGAAATTTCCAGAGCAGGATGTGGTCAAGATCTGCTTTTAGTCAAACTGCTTCTGAAGTCAAAGATATTACTATGGCTTTATCTGAAAGGTGAATTTGGTCTAAAATCTTCATTACATGTGAATTCCACCAGGATATTGCATAGTTAAGGTCTCTGAACACATTTAGAATAATCCTCTTCTGCTTTATGCAATGAATAGAATAGATGGAATTGCTTTCTCAGACTTTTTGAGGAAATTGAAGTGATGTGTTAAAGATTTAACAGCTTTTATTTCTCTTTTCAGATCTTAACCCAATATCAAATATTAAATTACTAATATATTTAAGGAAACCAGAAGTTGTTGTTATAATTAATTTCCTTTCTGAGAAAAAAGTATTGCCAACTTCTTTTGGAATGAATGTGAGTAATCCTTGAAAAGAAAAACAGAGCAAATGTGTGTGCATGTATGACAGCCTTTTCTTCCTTCTCCCTAAATCTCAACTGTAAGGTACATTGTTTATGTTGTACATCAGGGCAAAGACACATAAT